>JARHVA010007506.1:0-192500 GCA_037957365.1 Torreya grandis | reverse complement strand
AGATCTTCGAGCGCATCACCCCTTGGGCTTTCTTTGACTTTCTCTTGATTTGGTCTTTTCTACTAATTGCTTCCTTCAAATTTCTTGTTTTGCATCCTTCTGAAGGGAAGGTGACCTTTCGGCTTTCAGGAAGTGTCCTTTATTTTGGCAGCTGAGAGTCCCCCGCAAGGGCACCTACCCTTCGGGGTCCTTCAGTGATCTTTTGTCTTCGGAGTCCTTCAGAGCTTTCCCACAGACATTTTCCCAAATTCCTTCAGACTTTTTGTCCTAAGGAATTCCTTCGGATAAAAAGTCTGAAGGAATTATGCCTTTGTCTTTTGACTACCTTAAACAAAATTCTAAAAGAACTTACCTTTGTGGCTTCCTTGAAAATGACCCTTTCGAAGGGTGCTTTTGTCGACCAAGTGCCCTCCGCAAGGGCACTTGTCCTTCGAGAGGCTCTCTTGAACTTTTGCATTGAACCGCTCCTTTGAACCAACTGTTGAACCAAGCTTTGAGCCAACTGAATTGAACCAACTTTGGCTCAATGGTTTAATGGTTCATTCCCTTTGATTTGGCTAAGTCATTTTGATTTTGGTTGAACCAAACGTGTTGAACCTATTGAACCTTGAACCTGTTGAACCAAAATGGTTCAACGATTCAATGGTTGAAGCCTCAAAAACTTGTTCTTTTGATTGAACCTGCCTGTGGAAGCCTTTGAACCTATTAAACTGTTAGTTCATTGAACCTGTTAAACTCTCACTGCTGATGTTGAACCTGTTGAACCCATTGAACCAAAATGATTCAAGGTTCAATGGTTCAATCCTTGCTTAGAAGCTTGCTGATGAACTCTTTTGATTGAACCTAGTCATTGAACCAACTTTGAGATTGCCTAACTGTTGAAAGCTTGCTTCTTTCCTACAGAGTCCGTAGAAATCAACCTGTCAAGCCCGTTGAACTTGGCCTGTAGAGTCTGTAGATTTTATTTTCTTGTAGAGTCCATAGATTTGTCTTCCTATATAGTCCATAGATTCAAGCCTGTAGAGTCCGTAGATTCAAGCCTATAGAGTTCATAGATTCAAGCCTATAGAGTCTGTAGATTTTTGAGAAGCTTGAAAAATGAGGAATTTGAATGCCCAAGACAAATTTCTCAAAGGGAAGAGATAATTTTGGTCTGTAGGACCAAAATAGTTCAAATGTTGTCCCAAAAATGAGTGATATTTTTGTGGAACAATAGTATGATAAGGTCAATGAGTGGTGGTAGGGCAACATAGTCCTCATATAGGTTCTTGGAAGACCTATTTTTGACATCAGAGATAATCTCCTCAAGATCAGCAAAAGGATCACTAAGACTATTTATAGGACACATATCTATGGTAAGATTAGATTCATCAACTGATAAAGCTTTTAATAACTCTATTATGACTTCATCATCCTAGTTGGGATCATGTGATTGGTTGGCATCTGAATTGGGGGTGTTCTTAAATAGGTATATGTCATCATGTGCTTCAATATCTATGAGGGATGATGATTCTAACAAGAATTTGATTTGGATACTAGTGTTGGACATGATCCTGATGCATATAACTCTAGTGTTGACTCCAATACTAACTTTGATGTATAAGATGCAATGCTTCTAGTAGAGGATTCTTTATCCACAAGTGACCTCTCAAAATAGGTTCTTTGATATGATGAAAAGATAATGGATGATGGAGATAAAATGGGTTTGACAAAGATAGGCTTATGTAATAAAGTCTTATTAGAGAGGGAATGACTAAGATCATGGCAAATAGACTTATCATCGATGGAATATTTGTCAAAAATAGGTGGACCATGGAAGATGGACTCGGTGTCTTGACCTTGTCTTAGAAAGGGAAGGGATCAATCATGAACGGGAATGGAATCTTGGCATACCTATTCTTTTTTACCCTTAGATGTAGACTCATTTGATTCATTCACAATTTTGAGGTCACCACGGTCGATGAGGTCTTAAACATAGTTTTGGAAGGTATGACATCAATTAATGACATGCCCCCAAGTTTGATGATATATGTAGTAGTGGTTGGTTTTATACCAAGAGGGATTGGGCTTGGTGGGATCACAGTGTTGTATGGGTGGATAAACCATCATGTCAATGGTAAAATGTTACTAGAAGAGGGCTTATAAAGATATAGGAAGAAGAGTATAGGGCCTCTTTTCACTTATTAACTTTGGTAATGAAGCATTAGACTTTAGATTAGATGGTTTTTTTGAAATTAGGTGGGCAAACTAGTATTATATGAGGTGGTTAGGATTGGATTTCCTTTGCTAATATAAGAAGGGGTAGATGATTGGATGTGATTAGTGGATGGAGGATTTAAATGGGACTAGGTAGTATGAAGACTATGAATTGACTGATGGGAATGGGTGCAAATTGGAGGTAATTTTGGGTGGATGGGGTCAAATTTTATAATACATGGAGTGCTCATCTCAAGGAAGCTACAAAGGAGTACATCCATATTAGCCATGAGGCATTTCTTAATCAGGGTATCGACCAAATCTTTTTTGTATGTCATGGATCAAGATGGGAGAAAATATAAATGATGTGGTTTGTCGGTCCTAATCGATAGGTTTAGGGGATTGAAAGTAAAAATCAAGGGATGAAGATGGGATATGTGGAAAATAATTGGATAAAATCTTGCTTTAGTCTAATCTCAAGTTTGACTAGGTGTTCTACGTGATGTTATATTCGATGAGGTAAGACAAGAACAAGTAGACTAAATTAGGATTTGAGATAGACATTGATGATTTTGATTGGATTCAAATAGAAAAAATATGATAAGCTCTAAGATTTAACATGGGGCTAGATTGGCCCAAGAGACTAATTTCAACTATGGATTGATTGGATTAAGACTAGCTCAAGATTAAGATGATCAACTTAAGGAGGATTAGATGATTACAGTATTGGATTCAAACTTTACTAAACATAATCAAGCTAATAATAAGGACCCTAATGTATAAAGAGTTACTTGACAATGTAGGTGAAGACCAACATATAACTACAGACTTTATGGGATGACTAGTATTGACAAGGATGACAAGGTAAGGATAGGTTGGACTATGATTAGGTTAGGTTAATAAGATGGTGGATAACATGACTAGGCAAGACAAAGTCAAGATAAATGATCGGTTTGGACTAGGACCTTAAGGATGAGTAAGACAAGATAAGGTGATATGAGGATATGGTGACTAAAAGGAATAGGGTGTGATTGGTTATAGATAAGGTGGATTTCAGTCCTAAGTGATAAAGATGACACTATGGAAAATCAATTCTAAGGCTAAGTGAAGAGTATGAGGTTAGACTATGATAAGATGTGATGGAGGGATGCCAAGATTGGATTAAGGTAAGTAAGTGATGGGGGTATGACTAGGGCATATGGATGAGACTATACTAGGATGTGACTAAGATGAGAGGGGTGATGAGAGATAGGATAAGATGTAAGATGAGATAATCTTAAAAGGATGTACACAAATGTACAAAGCAAATATGCACAAGAGGATATTGATAAAGATATATAAGATGATGGTATCTGAAGGAGACCTATATAGGTGTGTATAAGCATGGGTAAAAGGCTAATTCATCTCACAAACAACATTAGTCTATCACAACACACACCAAATCAAGAAAACCATAAACCTATAACTAGTAAATTAATTTTGGAGTGTAACTTGATGACTGTACCTTTTAATGGTTTTGTGTGTGAGTCTATAGGTTGGTGACCCATTACAAAATCTTCCAAACCATTTTAACCCCATTTGCACATAATGGTCACTATGGGAGCTGATATTGACTCCATCATAAAGTCATATTTTAGGGCTAAAGGTCTTATTCTAGGTTATACAAGTTTTCTAAAGGCATCCCTAATATAGATTAGTTACATGGGGCCTGACTCTTTATAGGGTGTTGTCTCATGCTTAGGTTAGAGAATCAACTTCTCACCTTCATGAGATCTTGTATGGGGTATGTCTATTGGTCTAACGACATCTCTCCCTATTATTTAGACTCTAATGGAACACAAAGTATGGATCTGTGTATGATGATGAAATCCACAATCACAATCCCCATAGGACTATGGTGAGTGCGTGGGTATTACTTCTACATCATATTTCCCCCTAAAAAATAAAAAATAGAAGGGTTTGTTATTGGTTTTTAATCTTTTGAGACTCATCACTAGGATGTAGGGAAGAGAGCATACACCATTGTATCCCTAGGGTACAAACAAGTGACAAAAAGTTTGATTAACTAATTAATTTGGATGTGATATATGCAAAGATGGTTTTAAAAATGCCAAAATATTTAACAAGTGTCCTACAAAACAAGTGATTAGTAGGTTTAAATTGGAAATATTGAAGGGAAACCTCCAAGACAAGATGTTAGACAAAACAAAGAATGTTCAAAATGTGACCTATAAGATAAGTGGTTAGTTTAAATTAATAGGTAAAATTAAGTGAGGCAAAACTGCCACTAAATTTTCCCCAAACAAAATGTTAGTCTAATAAGCCTCAATAAAAACACTAAAAAAATGTGGGTTTTACACTATAAATCTTTGAATAAGGGGTCATCACGTGGGGATCTGGGGGTGACATCCCCTAGCAGTGTCAATGGGTAGCATCCCTTACAGGTTTAAGGGGCAACACACTCAAAAAATATCTAGGAATGACTCAAATTTCACCAAATTTTCCCAAAAAGAATGCACTCAAATTGAGGCAAATAAAAGGAAATTCCATTTTTTTTAGTTTATGAAAAATCACTACTACAATAATCAAAATCATTTATACACAGTCATTGTTATGAAAAATTACATATAAAGAATCAAAATCATAGATGACTAGTCAAAATCACAGACAGGATAAATAATTTTGCAAAATAGCTAACAGTCATAGAAACCACGTGGCAACTCAATCAAGATCACTTATGGGATGTGCAATATCATGACTAGGAATCAAAATAATAGAAATAGATAAGTGATATTATGAAACAATTAGACAAATTCTTAATGGTTAAGTGTCAAAACTGTGACTAATAGGTGCAAAATTGTAACTGGTAGAAGCAAAAATCATAAATAGGATAAGTGATATTGAAAACTATACAAAAATTGAGATATTTACAAGTTTTATAGAGACTAAATAATCTTAAAAGGACTATCTGAGTATGATCTCACCAAATTATGATATTTACACTAATTCTAAAGACTTAAGCATGATTAATTAAGTTTGTTCAAAATCATAACTAGGAGTTATGGTTTTGCTTAAATATTATATTTTTTAACCCAAAACACATATAAAAAATAGTAAGTATCTACAAAGTAATAATGATATGCATAGATAGAAAGTAAATAGATTGCAAATTTCAACCCTTTTAAATTTTCTATTTAGTCAAAATTATAACTCAAGTTGTCAAAATCACAACTACAATTCAATATTACAATTAGCTAGAAGTGATAGATATTAGGACATTATGATTTCAGTTTGAAAAAATCCTTATTTGTTCCCTATAGTAAACAAGGTTAGATAGAGAGGAAAAATTGTGGAAAAAAATAAATTACAATGTCTGACAGTCTAACTAAAGATAGTTTATGTCTGAATGTAAAATCATGATTGTAATGGTCAAATTCCCAACTAAAACTTCAATATCACACCTTTAAAATAAATGATGTTGACAAACCAAAAATAAATGGCTAAATTAACATTTAAGGTGGCAGTTTGATGCAAAAACATGACTATCAAAGGTAAAATCACAAGTACAAAATTGCCTTTTGCAGAGCAAATATGATTTTCACTTGAAACATGATATTTTTTGAAGTTTTGAGCCCAAATTCTTATTGAACCTGACCTGCAAGATAAATTCACACACTTTATAAACACAAAGTCAGTCCAAAAGGAGGGCTCCCACTATGGTCTCCAAATGTGAGATGATAAATTTGAGAAATTAATTATGATATGTAAATTATATCAAAATCACCCAAATCTGTTATCTACTTCATGAATTTAGAGCCATTAAATTATAATACAAGCAAAATCAACATCTATACCAACATTATAAAATCTAAAGCTAATTGCTCTAAATAAGATTTAAAAAATAAAAGACTAAATGATCATGGATTTGCTTACAAACTCATAATTTTCAGCAGTATTGGATGGCTTGATTCTTGATAAAAATCCTATGATAGTTTGATCAATGGATAACCAGACCTAGAAGATAGAATATTTAGCATGAAGGCTCGTGATTTTTTTAATCATCTCAATGGAGGATTGGTTGGTTTAAATAGAAGAAGAGGAGGGAATAAATAGGAATTAAAAATTCTAAAGAAGCCTATAGATTTAGAGGTTTCTAGAGAAGGAGAGAATAGGAGAGGATTCTATAATTGGAAAATTCTAGAATCCATTAGGAGATAAGAAATATTAATAGGTGGTTAGATGAAGTGATTATATGGGTGATTAGGAACTAGGGATGTAGGAGAGCTTAGGAGTAGACTAGAGTAGGTGGGAGTGGAATTTTAAATTCCAATATAATGGACAAGTGGGGTTAGAATAATATTAGAAGATAAATGACATATTAGAAGAAGGATTAATTGACTTTTGGGGTAGAAATAAGGTTATCATGATGAAGAAGAATGAGTAAATGTAAGCGAAATTATTAGAATCAGATTAGTAATAATGAATTAGATGAAGTTGGGTGAGATTAGTGATTATTAGATGAAATTAATGATGTTAGTGTCAACTAATAATTATAATAATAATATTAGTGACAATAAATGAAATGAGAAAATTTAGATGCATACAACCATCACCTTTGCATTAACTATTAATGCTTGCCATTTTTTATCCATAAGCATTTTGAATTTTGAATTTTTTAGAGTGATGCCATTCTTTGCAGTTTCCCTTCTAGCATGATTCTCATCTTACTCCCCTTTAGTGCATTCCTAGGCATTGTACCTCCCTTCCTTTTCTATGCTTCCTTACTCTACATGTCTCCTTTAGGCATTTATGGGCGTGTTGATCCACAACACACTTTATTTCTTTGCATGTTCTCTTCATTTATTGGATATTTGCACTCTCAAGCATGACACTACACTCGGCTTGCTTTCTTGCCCTATAATACCTTATGCATTTTTTCCTTCTGCATTCTTGGATTTGTTCTTCCCTTCTACTCGTGCACTTTCTTGCATTATATTTCCCTATTATCGAGTCACTCTCAACTTTATGTCTCTCTATGTGTCTTCTTTTCATCCCATGTTGTGCTCATCTACACTTTTCATTTTATTCTTTACCACTTTGTATCCCCCACCTCACACTAAATCTTGCACCTAGTCAGCCAACATAGAAAGTACCTTTGGATGAATAAAATTTTGAGTAAAACATCATAAAATTCATAAATATCTTCTATAGCTACCATTTTAATGGTCATCAAAGTATAAATAAATATTTAAGTTTCCTATCATGGTGCACTCTTCAAGTTTTTTGAATTATTTAGTTGTCCTTGATCGAGAGATGATAGATTTACAAAAAACACATGAAAACACTCATAAGAGACTTAGACATTTGGAATAAGGCTTCCAAAATAAATCCCTCACTCAACTCAGTTGACTGGTATTATGAGGTAGTGTGTATTATTATAAATGATGTTGCACAACTATTATACCAAAGCTAACCTAAGCTACTCTTACCTACGAGACACACCATATAAAGCAAATGGCATAGGCCTTATTACAACATGGAACAAACATGTTGAGCATGGTAAAAATTGAGCTAACTTCTAATGGAATGCCCAAGGATAATTTCACCATATAACATGCACATTTTGCATGTGCCAATCTCCAAAATGTCACGAATGATTTAGGACCTAGGCAATGGATTTGAAGCATCTTTGGATGCTTCAAATAATTTGAATCATTTAGAAGAATAGGAGCCCATTATACCAAGTTATTAACCTTTATATTCCAATCATGCAAAGCCTTTTATTGAGCCTTCTCCATAGTCTAGATACATCAAATATTGGTGCATCGTTCATCTAAATTCATTAGGTCTTCTAGTCATGCATCCAATGGCTAGTTTTCATCGAGGTTACCCACATGGACAATGTGTAGTGGTACTAAGAACTCCATTGGTAGTACAACCTCAGTGTTAAACACTAGTCAAAAAGGTGTGGACTTATTGAAGTGCTTATATCTAGTCCTATAGGCCCAAAAAAATATTGCAACCTAGTCATCCCAATACTTACACCCAATGTCTTAGATCTTAGTGAGGAAATGAAAAATTATCTTGTTGAAGGCCTTAGTAGTCCAAGTTATCAGTGGATGGTATGGTGTTGTCTTGTGGTGCATAGTCTTGAACTAAAAAAATAAAATGTGCATTATATCATTAATGAAGTGAGTGTCTTAGTCATTATATTCAATGACATCTTATCTCAACTAAACAACACTAAAAGAATCCAAAAATGGAACATAGATTAAGGTGCATACTCTTGATGTAGATGTCTTAATAAACCTTTATTTTCAATCTTTTTTACTAGTAATTATAATTTTTATAATTATAAAATCATCTATTCTATTGATGAAGTCATTTAAATTAGAATTGGACAAGAACTATGCACCATCTATCAAAGCAACACTCATAGTTTGAACACAACTAATATCACTACTTATGTGGATCATTATTTCATACTAGTTTTATAAACTTCCAACTATAACCAACTACACCTTGTATTAGACATCACACCATAGATTACTAATCCCATGACACCAAAAGAATAATAATTAAATATTCATTATAAATTTGTCATTGATCTAATATAACAAGTTAGCTCATATTAAAAAACATTTAGCCATATTGATAGTCATGATATGTCCACTCTTACATATAACCACTCATTGAGTGTTGGAAATCATTTTGAAACAAATTGGGAACTGGACCACAACTACATGAATTTCAATAACATTTCCTCTTTGTTACAACATTATTAAAAAAAAAATCTTCAATAATAGTACATAAAAATTGTTTTGAAATAATAGCCTTGAAGTGAGGATCTGATTATTGAAGTTTCACAATATTACAATTAGATCATCCATCGAGTCATGCTCAAAATTTTCATGTGAAGAAGCAAAGTATATATAACTTGCATCCAATGATTTGAATTCAGTTTGAAGTGTTCCATGTGGGTGTTTTTAAACTATGTCTTGCACAAGATTTTTAAAATCCATTACTTGGTGTTTCAATTCTTCAATCACCTCTATAATACCTTGAATTTGATTGTTTTTATAGTTTTAGAGCCACCAAATTTGATTGCATGTGCTTAAATAATCTTCTACCCAGTGTCTTCGATGTTAATCTTCACCTATTTAAAATCTATTGTCATTGTCTCATCCTTGGAGATGAAATATTACTAACTTTTAAAACCACACTATTACAATCTATTTAGTAAATTAATATAATATATATGGTAAACATGGGTCACAAAATAAAATTATAAATAGCCTTCAATGTAGGGTGACTGATAAATTAGAGATTGGTGATTGTTGTTGTCATCAGGGATAAATACCATATTAGATATCATTAATTAAGTTTATTTTCATCCTTCACTTCATAATTGTGATCCCAAGAAAAATCAAACATAGTAATTTCATAACAACTTCACATTTGGAAAATTGAATCTTATTGTTTCGAGTAATAAAATTACTTTGAGATTAATGCAAAAAATCAAAAAAATGTGCACAATATTTAATAGGGGAGACAAGACAATACTTAGGCATGGTCTAATACTTGGGAGGGTAGATGTAAAGTAACTAATAATTGTTTAAAAAATATTGTTGAATCACTCCAAGATCTCTGAATATTACAAATTATATGAAAACCCTAGGAGTAGGTGAGAATAATGCAAAGCAAAAGTGAGATTCATATTAGTTCATTGATTGAATAGCCAAAAACTTACAAAGGAGGTACATTATATAATGAAATATTAGGTCACCAAAAAGGTAACAATTCAACTTACTATTAGAAAACACATTAAGTGTATTTCTCCTAATGACTTTAAAAACCCTAATTAAGTTGACTAACAACTATGTAGGTAAAACCTAAAATAGGAAAAATCCTACACTAACACCCCCTAAAGTGTAGCTAAGGTGGGTACAATAATTGGCTCTCAAAAATGAGGCCTGATGAGGTACCCAAGCACAATGCAACTCCCATAAAATAGAGAAAATGAGAAAACCCATAGAAAAAAAACTCCTCTCCAAAAAGAGAACAAATAAGAGAAGAGGGATTAAAAGGCCCACTAGAATCTACAATTGCCTGTAGCCATCTTGTATCCTACACTAGAGTTCTCAAGAGTGACTATGGATCATAAATAGATACAATGAAGAGTGGATCACCTTGGAACTATGAATGTGTCTACCAAGTAGCTAATGGATCTTCAACCAAGGTGTGATTCCTATACAAGGAACTATTCTACTCATGTAAGGTAGAATGGCCAACTGATCTAAGAAATGAAGATGTAGTGGGAGCAGAGGCTATTAAGGACTAAAAAATGCCTTGTAAATATGGAATAGACTATCTAATGTCTAATATGTCCTGGATCAGTATACATGTACTTTGTAATGTTTAAAGCAAATTAGAGGTCAGTTGTTTATAAAATAACTCCTCAATATCTAAAAGGAAACAAGAAAATGGTGGAGGTGTGTCCCCATCACTATTGTAGTCATTTATGTTAAAAGAAGAGTCATCAATATCAGATGAGTGCTTAGTGTCAAAAAAGCC
The DNA here is from genome assembly GCA_037957365.1 of Torreya grandis. Taxonomy (NCBI): domain Eukaryota; kingdom Viridiplantae; phylum Streptophyta; class Pinopsida; order Cupressales; family Taxaceae; genus Torreya; species Torreya grandis. Next base: position 181,730 of record JARHVA010007506.1, on the reverse strand, counting down.
ATCAAGTTTAGGTGACTTTGAAGAAGAAGAATCTAAAGGAGAGTTAAGAGAAAGGTGTGATAAGTTATATATTTGATTCTGATGATCACCCATTCCCACTACCAATATAGTTTCCCTATGCAGCTCTTTAACATACATTGAATCTAGAGTGAACTCAACTCACATGCCCAAACCAAGGTGAGTGATCTGGTAAATTGATAAGAGATTAGTTGAAAGTGAGGGAAAACTTAAAATATTATTGAATAGTCCACCACTCACTTTAATAGACCCTCTCCTAAGAACCTTTATATTGTGATCAATAGGAATCTAAGAGGGGAGATTAGAATCATGTTAGTGTGATTAAAATCAAATAAAAACACACTAATGAAACTTACATATCTATCCTAGACACTCAACGAGCTAGAAAAAAATATAAGTAACTACTAAAAGAAGACAAAACAAATAATATTAACCTTCCTTGAGATCAAAAGTTATATATTGGCCATGAATTGATGTGCTCAGTTGTGTGATCAAAGATTCTTTAGCAATGGTGTTCCTTTCATCATCTCTCCTTATCACCTTAGTAATGTTGGGCTTAGCTTTTGCTTGGCTTGGATTAAAAAATGGGCATGATAACACTATACCAATGGAGCTTCTTGAAGGTATTTCAGCATAAAACCTTACAAAAAATAAGCTTATTGAATAATGGGTGAGGCCTTATATTTATTTCCTTCCAAACTAACTCTAACACACGTGTAGTTGGGTTAGATTTAATTGTGGTTGAGTTTAGACTAATCCTATTTGAGTTAAGGAGGAGACAAGCAAGTAATATTTGGGATACAGATCCCATTTATTAAGCATGTCTCTTTATTTTAAAATTTAAGGCTTTAGGTAGATATTTTCAATCCCTTGACTTTCATGATGATGATATCATCATGACCTCATTTTTATTGAAATTTCTTTTTTACAAAAATTATTTTCACTAATTACACAAAAATTTTACTTAAGCATTTAATTTCATTTGATTAGTAATTCATTTTGCTTAGCATTTTTGCACTTTAGGAATTGTTTAAGTGCCCCACTTAATGCGTCCAAAAGCCAAACTATCAATTTGCTAGGTCACAAGTTGATTAGAGATAAATTTGTGAGAGGTTATTGTTGCGTACAAGATAATACCCAAAATGGAGATGCCTCAACATGGTTATGAGCACTAATATATTATGTGCAGATGAAATTGAGACATTTAATGACTCTTAGGCTTAATTTATACTATTTATTAGAAATTAATTTGAAGTCTAGTTGGAACATAATTGTGGCCAAAATGGGGTGTCTACATTTTACCCCTATTTAGGAAAGTGTTGTAAGATATAGGCACAATAGCATCTTCTCAAAGAATGAAATAGTTGTTAATACCTTAGATAATTCCCCAAAAGGCCATGGATGAGCCCTAGATGCCTCCTTGAGGGAGTGGGTGACAAATAAGGCCACCAACATTCACTCAAAAATAAGGAAATGATGGGACCTATAGGTAAGGGGGTGGAAACACTGATTTGCCCAAAGGTGGTTATAATCAGTGGCATAGTGAGATGTCCCAGTAGAGTATATGTTAACCATTGGATATACTGAGAGGGAGGTGAATTAGTATATCATATATCTTATAAAACTTTTACTTAATCAAACTCCACTTACCCATACATTCAAGATATGTAATAAAACTAAAATAATAACATGCACCACACAAGAGAGTGATAGAGACACCAGATTTTTATGTAGAAAACCAATGTGGTAAAAACCATGAAAAATAATCTCAAGTATATGAATGAACCAACTCAAATTAAAAAGTTTTCAAGCACCAACTTGCACGAGCACCAACCCCTTTACCAAGTACCAACACAATAACTATTTGTGAGCACCAACCCACAAGAACACCAGTCCCTCTTATGTAAAACACAACTATCTCTCAATGTTGCTTTCTCAACAAATGATAGAAATCTACAATATCTCTTTCTATTCTCTCCTCTTTTCTTATATAAAATAATTACAAACCATGCATACTCTTGTATATTACAAATGGCTTCCCAAGCCTTATTTTATAGATTTCCAAATGACCTTTGGCATTCACCCTTTGTGACCCTTCAATCCTCATGGAAAATGGCACCACATTTTTATGACCCTTCGAATCCTTTCATTTGAAAAGTCACATGGTGACCCTTCATGATAAAATGCATCATTTCCCCTTTTTTCTTTATCTTGGTGACTTTTTGAATTCTTCAAGGTGACCCTTCATGAGAAAATGCACCCTTCCTCTTTTGTCTTCACTTGGTGACTCTTTGAATTCCTCAAGATGACCCTCCATGGGAAAATGCTTCATTTCCCTCTTTTGTCTTTACCTCATGACTCTTTGACTTCTTCATGGGCCCTCTTTTGACTTTATGCAACAAAAAGATATTTAGCCAAAATATGAACATTAAAAATACCTTTAGACAATAAATGTTATGGGGCCTTTGTCACCAATAATGTTAGACCTTTAACATCAATGACAATATTTCCAACAATCTCTCCCTTTATCATTGATGGTAACCTCAAATTGAAACTACCACATCTTGAAACCTGTACTGCCAACTTGCCCATACTATCCAAAAAAACATACAGTAACTCCCCTTTACTATAGCATCATGTACCTATTCCTAAACCTGTTTCTATACCTATACCTATTTTTGTACTTTTCCCCCTTTGACATCAATGGAAAAGGGTTTATTCTAGAGCTAACTCTTAGCTCCCCCTCAACTGATGCTAATTCTCAATGGCAGAAAGTAAAAGAAATTACTCCCAACTTCTCTCATAGATACTTGAATGTGTCATTTGGTAGTGCCTTTATGAAAATATCTACAATCTATTATGTAGTATTGATATATTCCAACTTAACCTTTTGATCTGAACCCTGCTCTCTCAAAAAGTAATATATGATAGGAATATTTTTTGTTCTTGAATGCATCATTGGATTCTTAAAAATTTTAATAACACTTGTGTTGTCACAAAAAATAGAAATAATTTCAAAAAAATTTACCTTGATGTCTTCTAAATTTTTCTTCATCCAAAGCACTTGAGTACAACATAACACTGCTATAATATATTCTACTTCAACTGTAGAATGTGATAATGAGTTTTTCTTCTTGTTTAGCCAAGATATTCAGCTATCATCAAGGAAGAAAGCTCCTCCACTTGTACTCTTTTTATCATCCAAACAACTTGCCCAATCTGAATATGTATAAACATACAAAGTAAAATATCTACATGTGGGATACCACAATATATAATCTAGTGTCCCCTTGGCATATCTAAATATTCTCTTCACCAACTAAACATGACTCTCCTTCGAAGTTTCCTGATATACTCTCCTTTGAGGTTGCCTGATATCTCACAACCATGCCTACTATTAAAAGACTATTAATCATAGATCTATACAAATATTGATCTATAACAGGTGAATCTTCATCCTTACTCACCTTGTTCCCTATACCCATTGGTGTGCCAACTAGTGCACAATCCTCAAAACCAAAAAAATTTAACATTTCCTTGGCATATTTATTTTGAGATATGAAAAATCTTTTATCTAACTGAAATATTTGTAATCCTAAGAAAAATGAAAATTTTCCAAGCATAGATATCTCAAATTCTATTTACATATTATCAAAAAAAAAAAAATCATGTTTTCAATGTTTCCTCCAAATATTATGTCATCAATATATACCACAACAATCAACTGATGCTCACCTTCTATTTTGATGTAGAGATTACTATTTGCAAAACCTCTCTTGAAACCTTGATCCTACAAATACTTATCAAGCCTTACATACCAAGCTTTGGGAGCTTGTTTCAATCCATACAATGCTTTTTTTAATCTACATACATGGCTACTATCATTTGATAGAAGAAATCCCTCAGGCTACTCAATATAGACCTCCTCTTCTAGATTCCCATTCAGGAAAGCAGATTTGACATTCATCTGAAACACTTTGAAATTCTTAAACACTACATATGCAAAAAGCATTCTAATAGCCTCTAGCCTTGCCACTAGTTTAAAAGTTTCTTTAAAATCTATACCCTCAATCTGAGCATATCTTTTACATACTAACCTTGCTTTATTCTTGGTAATTTCACCATCTTCATTCAACTTATTTATGTATACCTATTTTGTTCTTATCATATTTTAATCTTTTGGTCTAGGCACTAATTCCTAAGTATCATTCTTTTCTATCTGATTTAATTCTTTATCCATTGCTTTAACCCAATGTTTATCATGTCTAGCTTCTGAAAAAATTCTAAGCTAAATTTTGGATAACAAATAAAAATTAACTTGCTCAGATTCACTTACCATCATCTTTCTGGTAAAAATTTCTTTATTTATGTTCCTAATGATGTCATTATCATTATGATTTCTTTGGACATATTTGGATGGGGTCTTGGTGACCTTTCTCTCCTTCTCATCTTCATTTGATTCTTCAAAATCTTCTTCTTCAATGATGTCATTATCATTATGATTTCTCTGGACATATTTGGATGGGGTCTTGGTGACCTTTCTCTCCTTCTCATCTTCATTTGATTCTTCAAAATCTTCTTCTATCAGATCACTGGCTTTTTGTGCTACATCTTCATTTATACTAACACTTGCACTTTCAACTATCTTATTGGCTCTTTTGTTATAACATTTATAAGCTTTACTTTTGTAAAAATATCCAAGAAATATACTTTCATCTATTCTAGATTCAAATTTACCCAATTTTTCATCAGTTTTCTTTATGAAGCATCTGTTACCAAAAACTTTAAAATAATCAACAGTAGCTAGTTTGTCTTTTCATAGCTCATAGGGAGTCTTGTCACTATTGAATCTCAACAACGCTCTTTTTTAGATATGCACTATTGTGCTTACTACCTCTCTCCAATATTTATTTGGTATATTGGATTCATTTAGCATTGTCCTTGCCATCTCCTAAATTTTTTATTTTTTTTTCTCAACTACTCTATTTTGTTGTGGAGTTATGGCTACTGAATAATGTCTCTTTATCCTATGGTCTTCAAAATACTCAATAAACTTATTTAACATGAATTCTCCTCTTCGATCTGATCTCAAGCACTTAATCTTCAAACCAGTTTCATTCTCAACTAAAACCTTGAATGCCTTGAAGTGGTTGAAAGCTTCTAATTTTTTCTTCAAAAACATCACCCAAGTCATACGTGTAAAATCATCAATAATCAACATGAATTATTTCTCACCTTGAGTAGTTTGAGTTATGGTATTTCCACATATATCAGTAAATAAGCTCTAACATCTAAGTGGTCAAGTATTTTTTTGTCTTGAACCATCTTCCAACCTGATTCCCATGCTGACATGATTCACAAAGCATGTAAGAAGGCTTTGTAATCTTTAAAAGATTTATAAATACTTGATTCTTGTTGATGTTGACAAGATTGTAAAAATTTATGTGTCCCATTCTCTTGTGCCACATCCAACTTTTCTGAACCTGACTCAAACAACATCTTTGACCTTTGATATATGATAACATATATAAATTGTTGCCTATCCTCTGAGCATCTGCAATCAACACATCTAAATCTTTTTTCCTAATTTCACAACCTTTTACATAAAACTTTAATGTGTGCCCCTGATCACATATTTAAATTACCCTCAATAGATTATGCTTAAGACCTTCTATATACAGAACATTTTTAGTCTTAATTCTACCATTATTCAAACTTAATGTACCTTTTTTGGCTATTTTAGTAGTCGTATTGTCTAAAAATTTCATTGTGCCACCATTGATCTTCTTTAGAGTTATGAACTTGCTCATGTCTATTATCATGTGCCTCCAACATCCATTGTCAATTAACCATGGCTTTTCTTCATTTCTTGCATGCAAATCTGTTTGGACCAACATAGACTTTTTAGGTTGTTTCTTCTACCATGAACCTGTCTGAACTTTCTTCTTGATGAATGCAGCCTTGAAACTTTGGTCCTTCTTAACTGACTTGAGCATGCTTCTATAATGTTGGGATATGCATCTAAAATTATTGCACTTATAACATACTATGGCCTCTTCATTAAAGCATGTTAGAGGAGCAAAAAAATGGTGGCTTCTGCTTGACTTTGCATGAGTTCCCTTCTCCTTATTTCTAAAATTGTTGGCTCTTTTTTAATAGTTTATTTTCTTATGACCATAACCATTATAATAAAAATAATAACCATGAAAATAGAACTTATTTTAATTTGTGTATCTTTGACCTGGTTGTTATTTGTAGCTCTGTTCCTTGCAGCCTTCTTTATTTGAGTTGTCCTCTACATTCTTAACTTCTTTTTTTATTTACTCTTTTATAAGGGATTCAACATAGCTTTTTTTCTTTTCAAATTTGATACCTATCTTATTTGATATTAATTTTTGACTTTATAATATCTTATTCAACATGTTAGTGATATTCTCAAATTTTGAATCATTGATAGCTTTATCATTGACTATTTTATTTATTTTCTCGATATCTTCTTTTAAAGAGGCAATTTCAACAACATACTTTTCACATTCTTCACTTACTTTTTGTAATTAAGTTGTTAAAGCTTCTTCAGTATTTTTAGCTTCTTCAATGTGTGCTTATAGATCTTCAATTATTTCCTTTGACTCCTTTTCATTTTTCTCAATTTGGAGCTTCAATTTTTGATTCTTCTTCTCAAGAGATTTTAATTCTTCTAATGCACAAATGATTTTTCCTTCCAAATTCACCTTAGCTTTATCATGTCCTTCTTGATCATCTGTACTTTTGATTGTGGAGGGGTCTTCATGTATGGTCATGAATAGAATCTCTTCTTCATCTGAGTCACTAACTCCATTGTCTTCGACTGAGCTAGGATATTTAAAATATAAACTCTTCTTCTCGAATCCCTTCTTGAATTTGTCTTTGAATTTATTCTTGTATTTAGGCTCTTCTTCTTCATTGTCATCATTGTTCTTATTTGGGTACTTAGCTACAAAATGTCAAATCTTACCACATCTAAAACATTTAAATGGCAACTTTTCTTGATATTTATCTGTGCTCTTTTTAGGCTTGTGGATGAATAGAGTTCCATTGTCATCTTCCTCATCACTAGAGATATCACTTGATTCTTGAATTTTAGCCTTATCTTTCTTTGATGTCTTGAAAGCAACTTCCTTCTTTGAGGATTTCTCTTGTTCGATCCACATCTCATATGTTGTAAGAATACCATGTAGTTCATCCATATTTAGCTTGGTTAGATCCTTCATCTCCTCAATTGTCGATACTTTTGCATCATATCTCAATGGTAGAGATCTCAAAACCTTTCATACCACCACTAACTCTTCTCTTTTTTCTCGAATGCCTTGAATTTGATTAACTATTTGATCAACTCACAAAAGGTAACTTGTTATATTTTCTTCCTCCTCCATCTTCAAACTTTCAAACTATCTTCTAAAAGTCTAGAGCTTAGCTTGTTGAACCTTTACATCACTTTTGTAAATATTCTCAATATTTACCCAAGTCTCATGAATAGATTTATATTGCATAATTTTAACAAATTCTAATTCACATAAATCACATAAAATAGTAATTAAAGTTTTAGCATTATTTTCACTTACCTTCTTTTCCATAGGAATAGTTACCAAATATGAAATCTAAGGTCCATAAAACCATCAAACAAAGGTGCCTTATTTGTAGAAAAACCTTCATGTGATCCAGCCATCGTGTTTTCCTTGATTTACCTTCAAGTTGTTAAACTCTTTCCAAAATAACCTACTCTGATACCAATTGTTAAGCACAGGGTATATTGAGATGGGGGTGAATCAGTATATCATATATCTTATAACCCTTTTACTTAATCAAATTACCACTTAAACATATATTTAAGATATGTAATAAAACTAAAACAATAACATGCACCACATAAGAGAGAGAGAGAGAGAGAGAGAGAGACCAGATTTTTACATGAAAACCCAACGTGAGAAAAACCACAGAGAACAATCTCAAGTATATGAATGAGAACCAACTCAAATTATAAAGTTTTCAAGCACCAACTTGTAGGATCACCAACCTCTTTGCTGAGAACCAACATAGTAACTATTTGTGAGCACCAACCGCTCTTTTGTAAAACATAACTATCTCTCAATGTTGCTTTCTCAACAAATGATAGAACTCTACAATATCTCTTTCTATTCTCTACTATTTTCTTATATAAAACAATTACAAACCATGCACACTCTTACATATTACAAATGGCTTCCTAAGCCTCCTTTTATAGCTTTCCAAATTACCTTTGGCATTCACCCTTTGTGACCCTTCAATCCTCATGGAAAATGGTGCCACATTTGCATGACCCTTAAAATCCTTTCATTTTAAAATTCACATGGTGACCCTTTATGAGAAAATTCATCCTTTCCCCTTTTATATTTATCTTGGTGACTTTTCAAATTCTTCAAGGTGACCCTTCATGAAAAAATATGACCTTCCTCTTTTATCTTCACTTCGTGACTCTTTGAATGCCTCAAGATGACCCTTCATGGGAAAATGTGTCATTTCCCTCTTTTGTCTTTACCTCATGACTCTTTGACTTATTCATGGGCCCTCTTTTGACTTTATGCAAAAAAAATATATTCGTTAATATTAAATAAATATCAACACACTTTAGCCAAACTATGAACATTAAAAACACCCTTAGATAATAATTGTTATGGGCCCTTTGTCACCAATAATATTAGACCTTTGACATCAATGACAATATTTACAATAGTATATAAAAATAATAATTTGTCCAAAGGTGGTTATAATCATTAATACTATGAAAAATGTCCCAGTAGGATAGATGAGCGAGCACAGTGATTTGTCCAAAGGTGGTTATAATCAACATAGTAAGGTGCCCTAGTAGGGCTGAGGAATGATAATGATTTACCAAAGGTGGTTATAATCATTATCATAGTAAAAAAATGTATCATTAAGGTTAAAGAGTGATAATGATTTTCCCAAATGTGGTTATAATCATCGACATAGTAAAAACATGCCCTATTAGGTCAGATGGATTGAAAAATAATTATTTGCCTAAAGGTGGTTATAATAATTAACACAGTGATTTGCCCCAATAAGGAATATGGAATCATGATATAATTCATCTTTTCCCTAGTATGGTAAATCAAGAAATGGGGCTTATGTACTGAATCTATACAAATCGATATAGAGGATAAGCATTAATTTGGGCTACCTACTAGTATAGAGATGTGCATCCTAACTAGCAGGGATTCAAAATTCATTCTTGATTTATAATTTATCATTTATCATTTATCATTTAATTAATCTATTTTTTGGTAATATTTTGATAGGTCATGAATTTTTTAAGCGTGAACAAAGAGAAATATTACGGCACCATTGCTTGTAAGATCCACCGAACAAGTTTTTGTTATAGCTTAGGATATTATATATCATAGTTATAGACAATTATATTAACAATGTGTATCCAAAGCATCAAAACTTAGTTTAAATTCAAGTATAAATCATTGAGGCATAAGATATGAAAAAATTAAATCCCAAGTGAATATACTGTAATAAACTAAGTAGAGGAACATACACTAGTTCATAACTTAAGTACAAGATATGGATAATCTAGACTCGAGTGTAAATAAAATGTAAGAATCCATGGCAACTGAGAAAAAAAAAGGACAAAAGGCAAATTAAAAAAAATAAACAAACAATCAAACAAAACACTAATAAACATTCAACAAAACAACAATAAATAAAAAGGGTCGCAAACAAAATAAAACAACACAAATAAAAGAGAAAAAAATAATCCAAAACAAAGAAAAATACAATAAATAAACTATTCTAAACACACAAAGGCAAGAGTCAAACATTGGCTAATTACAATGTTAGTAAAAATAAAATACAAATTGTTCTTGTGTGTGTAATAGAGGTGTTACTTTTGGTGATAGGGTGAACCCTAAGCTAGATAGCAATGATGCAAATATAGCAATATAAAAACAAAAGACTAACAATGGTGCCCCTAGGATATAGGGAATAAGGACATATAAAAAATAAAATGGGAGGAAAAGAAGAAAAGTAAGGGGTAGTCAAGTTGACTCCATATGCACTAGGCAAGTGGACACTACCTATAAAGTTTCATAGATGTAAGATCCAACATGAACTTCAAGTTAAATGTAGTTCTCCCAAGATATGGGATAGAAGAAAATGATGATCTATAAATATGATTGACATGTAAAGGAATATGGGAATGGTCTCATAAAGTAATGAGTGCATATAAAAAGAGAGGGATGGCATTCATAATCATGAAAGTGTCAACACCAACAAATCGTGAAATCATGAGAGAGTATAGGTTAGGCTAAAACTACACTAAAAGGTAAGAGATGAGTATTCATGAAGGAACTGAATTAGTGGTTCATGTGTCAACTACATATAAGGTTGAGAATTATAATGAGCTCTCAAAATGGTAAAAATGTAAATAACTCACAAAATGATGAGAGCATTGAAAATGGTTGCTCACAAAATGGTGAGAGCATTGAAAATGGTTACTCACAAAATGTCAAGAGCCTAAGAAAATTCAAATGGTCATTAGTGCATTAAATTTGAATGCATAATGCTCACTATATAAACTCACAAAATGGTGATAGTGTATAGCTAAGGCCAATAAGGATGGGAAAACTAAAGGATAAGTGGTTACTTATTAAATAGCTAGGAGTCCTAGAATCCTTAAGGTAAAGTAGTGGTTGTAAAAGAAAGGAAGGTATGGCCGAGCTAATCTGAGATACCTCATGTATCCAAGTGTTGCATACGTAGTTAGTGCAAACCTCACGATGATGTAGTTCTCCTATAAATGGGAGGAAAAAGACCAAGATGGCCTAGAAATAAATTGAACAAACAAGATGGCCCATCCCAAAAAATTATGATAGCTTTATATCTTGCATGAAAATTCTAGATAATTTTCATGACTTTGTGATTTTTAGGATTTATTTTATTTTTAAAATGTTTTTAGAATTTTTTAAGCATCTCAACTCAATCGATAATTAAGAGATACAAAATGGTCTAACTCAAAAAATGGTAAGAGCATGGCTTAGGTATACTCACAAAATGGTAAGAGCGTTCAAACTTAAATTACTATAAAATGGTGAGAGTGTAGCTTAGGTATGCTCATAAAATAGCTAGAGAATTCAAAATTAAATTGCTTGAAAAATGGTGAGAGTGTGGCTTAGGGGTGATTAAGCTAACCTCAATGTGAATCAAGTGTTGCCTACATAGTTGTGTTAGGACCTCAATTCACTACAGTTTCGCCCTATAATGGAGGATTTAACTAGGTAGCAACGAGTTCATGTATTAGGCAAATGGCATAGTATAACTATTGTCACCAAATATTTCACCCTAGAAGAGGGTGTTTAAGCCTCTTCCAGATTTGGGAAACATGGGAACACTTCTAGGTATGTGGTGTACTAATAGTGGAAGTGAGCCTCGAGATTTAAAGGCTAACTCCCTGAATGTGTCTTGAAGTGCTTTCACCTACGTTAATGCTTTATGATGGGGAAAAGAGTAATAAACTTTCATTAATTGAAACTATTCTAAAGGTTGATATACCAAGATGTTTTCCATATGACCATCACATTTCATTTACTAAGAATAAAGCATAAAAACTAGTCTCAAAGTTCTAAAGGATTCTAACATGAGTGTTTCAATAGAGAGTTGAGATGTATGAAGAAACACAAGGAAAATTAAATAGAGTGAAAATTGCACACTCTAAGGATAATCATACACTTAAAAGGATCCTGACACACTTGACTACACTCTATATGACATGTTATAATAAGAGTTTCTTGTAGAAGACATGAAAGGACTAGGAAAAGAAAAGGATAGAATCACTAAACTTAACCATTCATCACTTTGCACACTTGAACAAGATATTCTTTAACTCAAAAGCAAATTGATTTAATTATTCTAAGGAAAAATATGATAGCAAACTAGCAGGGCTTTACCATACAATATGTGGTATTTTTCACAAAGGCCAAAATGGTAGCTACTTATAGCATTTGAGAGAGGAGTGGGAAAAAAGAAGCCCAAAGGTCACTTGAACACTTGTCATGTTGAGAGGAGGAGTTACATATTTAGGGGACTGGATTATGAAATAGACCATGAATTCCTCCCAATATAAATGTCCATATAAACCATGACAAACTCTCCAAAATGATGCAGAGACTCTTCAGCTAGCCTTTGTGAAACTACCTTCATCATGGAGCATCTCTCATTGAATTGGAGAGAGTTGACACATATTTATTGTATAAGGGAGGTTAAAACATGCTATGATAGTCATAATATGTTCTCCTAACTGCTAGCTATCTTCTACACACTTGTATTCACCATCTGCAATCATTCATTAATTTTTTAGACTTCATTCTTCACATTTGGATAACATTATTCATCTCAAGTCTTTGACTGAGATTTCATGGTGATGTATGAATCTAAAGATATTTCTTTTCTATATAATCCTTGATCCTACATATTTTCCTATGTGGCATTCTCTTGTCACATTTATCATTCCATTTTAAACTATGCTTGTTGTCATTTGGACACATAGCCTCATCTTGTCTATCTAGAATCGAGTCAAATTTGCTTTGTCAATATCATCTAGAATCTCTTTGCTTTGACTTTCAATGTTTTTCATTGATCATTTATCTTGGGTCCCAAGATATGACATCTAGCAGTGTTGTGTTTAATCTGAGCTCCTTGACCTTTAACTCTCGCTTGCAACATTAGATCTAGATGAATGTTTGAATGCCAACCATTGAATTTTCCTTCATTTGAATTAAAATAGATACTTTAAGAGACTTTATTTTGACATCCACATAACCACCATTGATGTATGTGCACCCATTACAATTTGAACCCCAATGGTTAATTGATGAGGCTTGATTTTGATGTCCACACGACCGTCATTGTCTGCTTGTTCAATTTTAAAGATTTATATCTTAAGATAGAGAACTCGTCAAGACACCATATTTGCAAGGGATGTTCTTGGCACTAATTTTATTAATTTTATGTGTTATTTTAGCCACACAAGGATTTATAAGCACAAATATAATATGCACAAGTGAGTTGACCCATTTATTTTTGTATGATGTCCCGTGATGGTTTGGTCCAGTTAGAGTTATGTTATGAGCTTTTGCTTAATCCTATATAGCTCCAATAAGTTCATGAGGCATACGAAAAATTCACCCATGACTTTGAACTACTCAGACACCGTGAAAACCTAATACTTGCATTTAATGCTCTAAAATAACCCCTAAGACATCAAATGACACAAAGACTAAACTAGACTATGACCAAGGCTAAAATGCCATTAAAATACATCAAATATACTATAACACGTCCTATTACAAAATACTATACCCCTATGTAATTTTTTTACTATAGGGGGGTTGACCCATTTTGACTAGTGGTCAAAATGGTCAACATCTTTGGCGATTTCCCAAGGGTGGTATGCTTGATATGCCATGACCAGTTGCCTAATCTATCCATTGGGCCATGGAGTCACACGTACATCTAGTTTAACACACAAATTACCTTAACATGACACACCAAACAATATAAAACTAACAAGAAACAACATATTAGATAAGAAACTAAGCAAAGTCACACTTGTGCTTCATGAGCACTTATAGAACACACACACACAAACCAAACTAACTAATTCAAACACTAACTAATCTGAGATGAAAACTTCCTCCAGAATCAAAGGGGAAGTTTAAAACCTCTCTTGTTTCATGACATGAAGGATTTAATGAGGCATGTAACCTTTTGACCCTTGGCATTGATGCCTCCATCTTCTTCATGATGTTTTTCAACTTTATTGGCACAATGTTCAATAAAAACAAAATAGCTCCAAATAGATTAGCTATAGATATGACCTCTTATTACATCTAAACATTCTTAACTTTCTCATATGACTCCTCAAGTTGGCAAATATCCTCAAGCTTTTGAAAGAGCTTCATTTTCAGCTATCAATTATCCTTATTCTCCTTATCTTTGAGAACCACCACCTGTTCAACTTTATCTTCTTGGTCTTGATGTTCTTGATGTATAAGATCATCAAACTTGTCTTCTTTTTGCTCTAATACATTCTAGTGTATTGAGAGGATCCTCTTGTAAAAAATTAATGATAATGCATGAAATAACATATTTATATGATTAACAAAAGCACCAAAATGATTATATTGATTGTAGACCACTTCGAGGGGGAAACCTCCTTTGGGAAATCTCAATACAATAAATTCATGGATGCCTCTATTGGCCTCAACACTTAATTATATAATAAGTCTAATCTAATCAACTGTTACTTCCCATGAATGAGGGATAAAAAAAATGCTCATGAGATGACTTACAAAACATATTCATATAAAGCAACTAATATACTAACAATGTAAAGCGAATGGGTCATACAGGTTCCTAACATCCCCTCCTTCGAAAAAGATTTATCCTCAAAGCTTTAAATGTGAGAATTGGCACTGAATCTAAAAGCATGGTTCTCATGTTGCATCTTCTAGTTGCATTCTTTGCTATTGAATTAATACTTTTGTGATGGAGCGGGAGCAAAGTTAACATGTGTGCCTATCCAAGATTGCCTTTGACTCAAGAAGGATGGATCCTTCATTATCAAGTTCTAGTAAAATAGTCTGCACTTTGATGTTTGTGCCAAGAAATTTCTTTAAACAAGAGACATGAAATACTAGATGAACTTGGGAAGAAGGTGGGAGATCCAACTTATTAAAAATTGATTCAATCTTCTGGAGAACCTTATATGGCCCATAGAACTTGCGAACTAGCTTATGATGTCCTTTGAGTTTTAGGGAGGATTTCTTATATGGCTACAAGCAAAGAAAAACTATGTCACCTACTTGAAAGGTACATTTAGAACAATGTTGATCAACTTGTTATTTCATTCTATTTTGTGCCATATGAAGATTGTCCCATAGGATGTTGAGGATCTGATCCTAGGTTTGAATAAGCATGTCAACCACTTGAACTAGTGAACTACTGGGGGTGTACAGAAGGAGCACTGGTGGTGCTTGACCATAAACTACTTCATAGGGAGTCATTTTAGTTAAAGTGTGGTAGGAGGTATTGTACCACCATTCAATGAGAGGAAGCCACCTTTCCCACTAGTGTTGTTGTTGTTATTTTAAGCAATGAAGGAAAGTTTCTAGGCATTTATTAACAATTTTAGTTTGGCCATCCGTTTGTGGATGATACCCAGAACTCATCTTCAGTTAGGTGTCAGTGCATAAAAATAGTTCTATTCAAAAATGGTTGGTGAAGGTTGCATCATGATTTGAGACAATAAAATAAAGAATGCCATGAAGATGGAAAATCTGGTCCAATAAAATTTGTGTGACTATGGAGACAGCATAGGGATGGCTGAGGGCACAAAAATGACTATATTTGGAGAGGCGATCAACCACAACCAAGATCATTATTTTCCCTCCATATTTAGGTATCCCCTTAATGAAATCCATAAAAATATCTATCCAAATCTTGGTAGGGATGGGCAAGGATTCAAGCAAACTAGGAATGAGTGTAGTTTCACCCTTGTTACATTGGCAGATATCACATTCAGCCACCATCTATTGAATTACCTTTTTCATTCCCTTATAAAAGAAGTTTTAGTTTGTCCACTCATAATTTTTGAGAAACCTTGAGTGCTCTATGGATGGAGAAGCATGGAGTTCATAGAATATAGCCTACTAAAGATTTGTAATCTAGGAAAGCACCAAATGACCCTTGTATCATAAAGAAGCACCATCCCAAGAATAATCTAGTACTATAGAGGGGTTAGTGGCCAAATATTGAATTATTTGATATAATGTGGAGTCATTGACATACCCTTGTTGTATAGCATCCAACTAATTCAAAATAGGCATAGAAATAGCTTAAAGGGAAGCTTGGTCCACAAATATACAAGATAGAGCATCTGCCATAATATTGTACTTACCCTTCCTGTAAGTGATCTCATAGTCATAACCCTTGAGTTTGCTAACCCATTTTTGTTGTGATGGGGTAAATACCCATTGTTTCAAGAAATATTTCAAACTTTGGTGATCATTTTTTATGCAAAAATAATTCCCCAATAGGTATGGCCACCACTTCTGTACTACATGCAAAATGGCCATCATTTCCTTCTAATAAGTAGAGAGTACTAAATTATTGTAGAAAGAGATATGTTGGTGAACACAATGGGGTGTCCTTCTTGGAGGAGAACATCACCAAGTCCATTTCCATAAGCATCACTCTCAATAGTGAAAGTGTTGGAAAAATCTAGCATAGCAAGAATAGGGGTAGTACACATCTTGTTTTAATTCTTTGCATGCATACTCAATAGCTTATGTCCATGTAAAAGCATCCTTTTTCAACATAGCTATCAGTGGAGTTGCAATCTTCCCATAATCCTTGAAAAAATTACAATAGTATCCAGTCAGCCCCAAAAAACCATGGAGGCTCTTTAGTGTCTGAGGATGAGGCCAATTTGTCATGGCAGCCATTTTTTTGGGATCCACCCAAACCCCTTGGGCTGAAATAGTATGCCCAAGATACTCCACTTCATCCTAAACAAAACCACATTTTGACTATTTTTCATAGAGATGATGATCAGGGAGAAGTTGCAGTGTGAGCTCCAAATGTTGGGGATGCTCAAACCATGTTTTACTTTAGATGAGGATATCATCAAAGAAGACCAAAATAAATTTTTGTAGGTAGGCTCAGAATATTTATTCATCAATGCCTAGAATGTTGAAAGAGCATTAGTGAGGTCATAGGGAATGACTAGAAACTCCTAGTGGCCATCATGCATGCAAAAAGTTATCTTAGGGATATCATACTCGTTAATTTAGATCTAGTGATATCTAGAGTAGAGATCTAACTTGGAGGAAAAATTAGCACCATGAAGCTCATCATGAATCTCATCAATAATAGGGATCAGAAACTTATCCTTGATTGTGATGTGATTAAGTGCATGAAAGTCAATGCAGAGGCATCATGACCCATCTTTTTTTAGACAAGGAGAACTAGAAAAGAATATGTGATGGTACTATGGCAAATAATTCCTTGCTTTAGTAAGTCTCGAATGAGCATCTCAATCTTGATATTTTACTGAAATGGGTAGTGGTAAGGCCTGATATTGGGAAGAATGCTTGAAAAAAGGAGCTAATATGGTGGTCCTCTAGCTATAAAGGTGGTAATCCCACTAGTTTATCAAAGACATCTACATAACTCTGTATAATGGTTTGTAGATTAGGAGTAGTGGAACCGTTGATGGTTGCATTTGAATGGAATAGAACTAGGCAATGACACTGTGTGGATTCCTATTAAGAATATTTTTCATGTAATGTGAACTTATGATGATGAGAGACCCTAATTTTAAGCCTTTTAATGTGTGTTTTTTCCCATTGTCTAAAAATTGCATCCAAAGTTTAGCAAAATCCCATAAGATGGGTCCAAGTGTGCATAACCATTGGGCTCCTAAAACAACATCACAGCCACAGAAAGGAAAGGCAAACATGTCAGAGCAAAATTTATAATCTCCAACGCACATTGTGATACCTCCCTTTGCAAGGTATTGTGCCCCTATTAGTAATAATGACTTCAAAGTTAGATCAAGGATGGATAAAACAATCACCTCTTTGGCGATCTGAGGGTCAATGAAGTTATGGGTGTTACCCAAATCAATGAGTATTATGAGAAGGAGCTTCTTGAATTAACCCCTGACTTGCATGGTTTTTGGGGTGGTGACTCTTGCTAAGGCATGGAGAGAGATCTTTGTTTGGTCTTCTTGAGAAGTAGGTTCCACAATCAGTGGAGCTTCTTCCAAATTATTTGTTATATATTGAGTATCTTCTAAAAATTTAGTTTTAGGTGGAGAATCCACATCCAGTAGGTAGAGATTTTGCTCTACACATCAATGTCCCCAAGTAAAATTCTCATCACAATTATAACATAGTCTTTTTTCTCTATGGGCTCACATCTCTGCTTCAGTCAAATGCTTGATAGGAGTGATTCTAGGGGTTGGCAATGTTTAAGATCATTGTGGAGTTATATTTTTGAATGGAATAACATGGGATTTGAATCGATGCTGAGTTGTGATCTTGTCCTCTACCAACTTAGATAACCTTAGGGCTTCCATCATTGTGTTGGGCTAGAACATTTTGACCTCTGAGTGAATCACGTCTTTCAATCCACTGACAAAGCAACTCTTAAATAATTCATCAAACAATCCCTCTATGTGATTAGCTAGTTTTTTAAATTCTATTTGATATTCTTTCACGGTTCCTATTTGACAAATTTTAGTGAGTTGTCTAGTAAAGTCATCAAAATCACTAGGGCCAAACTATTGTAAAATGAGGGTGCAAAAATCAATCCATACGGGCTCATCATGAGCCCTGGTATACCAATGATTCCATTGAAGGGCCTCATGTGTCAAGTGAAAGGATACAATCAGGACCTTGTTGGCATTAAAAATATTATGTAGACTACAATATTATTATGTGTGATAGATCTATCCAGTCAGATCTGCACCATTAAATTAAAAAAAATTAAGCTTCAATCCATGAAAATTATTGAAAGAATAAAACTTGATGTTTGAAGACAACTCTGGATGTCGTCTATTGTGAATGATGGTATGTTGAAGACTGAGGTCAAGAATTTTTTCATCAAGATCTTTGATGTGGGTCTTGAGGGTTATAATTTCATTCTCCATGTTTTTTGCTCCTGTTCGGGTTACTACCATGACCAAAATAAGATTTTTTTTTTTTTTTTTTTTTTTTGAAATGGGTAGAAAAACTAAAGCTAAGACATGTTTAGTAAGGGAATTTTTTAATTTGGGTGAAAACATAATGGGCAAAGGTACTTTGACTAATTTTTTTGCACATTGGGAGTATGATTGATGAAGGCAAGGACAATTTTAGAAGTGAAAATGGAAGAATTAGAAAATTTATAAAGACAATCAAAGGAGTAGAATAGAGAGATGAACACTGTAGAATATTTTTGAGGTAAATAGAAAAAAATAGAAGTTATGGCAAAGCCCAAAAAATAGGTAAATTGAGATTTACAAGAATTAAGAGTGGAATCAAGATATGGGACCTCAAAGAATAAATATGGGGGATGGAATTTTAGGTGTTCAGATAAAATTTAAGGATCAACGGGGCTATAGATGGAGAGATATGGCAAAAAAATGAAAAACAATTATTGATTATTATGTTATGTAAGACATGTCTACTGGAATGTGCTAAAATTGATATGACAAGTTTACAAATTTGATATGGCAGTTTTCTAATAGTCTATTAGTAATATCCTAAAATTGGTATGGCAAGTTTGTCGATACTCTGTTGAAGATATGATATGGTGGTTTTCTGATACCCTATTGGTAATATGTTAAAACTAGTATGGCAAGTATGAAGATCTTATATGACAAGTTTTTTGATACTCCACAGTAATATTATGAAATTGATAAAAATGGGCCCCAAGTTTCAATGGTTTTTTAAGGGTTTAAAGATATCACTCTGGCCACCAATATCATCTAAGCGAGTACCTCTCTCCAAAAAAATTTTAACCATGGATTTACCTCTCAAAGACAACTCTTGGTTTTCCTCATGGATGGGAACTACTCAATCAGGAAGGGGTCATTGCCCATTTCATTGGTAGGTTCTTTCAATGGGCCAGTGACTTTAGGGTTCTTGTGGTACTCCTCACAAAGAGTTTTAGGGCTTTAACCCAAGCACTTCCCATAGTTATACGGTCAGGTTTTTACCCTGATCTCGAATAGATTATTGTGATACAAATAATTACTTAAATTAATTGTGCATTAGAATAGAGTTAAGACTTTCTAAAAAATTACTTAAATGGATTATGCAGTAGAACAAAGTTAAGACTTTTTGAAGAGAAAAAAATTGGTCCTAGAAAGTGTTATGATACCAGAAGAGAGGATCCTCCTGCAACAAATTAATGATAATGCATAAAATAATAGATTTATATGATTAACAAAAGCATCAAAATGATTATATTGATCGCAAACCACTTTGAGGGGGAAACCTCCTTTGAGCAAGCTCAATACAATAAACTCATGGATGCCTCTATTGGACTCAATACTTATATACTAAGTCTAATCTAAGCAACTACTACTTCCCATAAATGTGGGATAAAACAAAATGCTCATGGGATGACTTACAAAGCATATGTGTCTTAAGCAACTAATATACTAATAATGTAAAGAGAAGGGGTCGCACAAGTTCCTAACATGGATCAACATTAGGTTGTGGTATTTACTATTCTTTAAGATCAAAAGCTTTTGCCTTGGATTCATGAGAGTCATCCATAGCTGCATCTTCTTTGACAATACCTTCACTAGGTTCCTTCATGACTACAGCTTCTTGGATGGTAGATTGGTGTTCATCTTCATTCATCATAGGACACTCAATTAGTTACTCAAATTCTTGACTTATGGCATTAAACTTTTTCCATAGATCATCTTCCTCCTCATGAATATCATGTTCAAGGATTCTTTCATCATGGACATCAACTAACTTAGTAGATATGAAGTCTTTCATAAACACCTCTCCCTTCATGCTTTGACCAAATTCCACATGTAAAACTATAATCAAATCTTCAATGTCTTTCTCCTCTTTCAAGAAAGTAGAGTTGCATTTGTGTTCACCAAGGGGATCCCCTATGGTGATTCCTTCCTCATAGTCACTCATGACATCTTTTTGGGTAGTTATGGCTTGAGCTTTTTTTCTTCATTTGTTTCTCTTAATATGGGTTCCTCTTTAAGAAGGGGTGAGGTGGAAGGTTGATGGATAGGATCATGAGATGGAGATGGAGAATGGGATGTCATGGAGGGCTTATGAATGGAAATTGGAGTGTGAGGGGTAGTAGAGGGCTTGTTAATGGATTTAAGAAAGAGGGCTGTAGTAGTAAGCTCATATGGAAGTGACTTTTTGGGCTGATTAGAAGGACAAACATCTACATAAACATGAGTTGCATATTTCCAATAGTCTCCTTGAGTTTCTTCAAAAGAAACATGTTCATTTTTGAGATCTTTATCCTCCCACATACTTAGCCTATCTATTGATCATTGAAGACACTTCTTTTTCAGGACTATTTATTCTTTAATCTCCCATTGAGTTCCTTCTAGATCTTCAAACATATCCAACCTCTACATAAAAATTTGGGCAATACCTCTTAACCTTTCCATGAGATGATCAGGGAGCACATCATACTCATCATCCCATATTCTCATATCATCGTCATTGACTAGTAGCTATGGTATGGATGCCAACAAGACTTGATATAAGATGGAAATAATGAAAGAGGGAGAGGGTAATGATGGGGATCAAGACTAGCTTCAGCTTGTTGCATTTTAGCCTATAACAATCCATATTTTTCCTTGTAATATCTTTATGTACAATCCATGTAAACATTTGATTCCTCATAGCAAGACTCATATGAGTACTCTTAAGGTTTATATGATGGTATGGTTAATAGGACTCATATTAAGATTGGTAGGAAACAATTTCTTGATAGGTTTCTTGGTAGCCTTCCTCATAGGGATGTCCAACAACATGGTGTCCATATGGAGATGGAAATTAAGGACTATAGGGCTGCCATGGCTCATAGGATTGATATCCATTTTGATAAGACTATTAAGGATTAAAATATGGTTCATAGTAAGGTTGAAAGGGAGTTTCATGATAGGAATATTCACCACAGTTGTTCATATCAACCTCATATGTTAGATGAGATATAAAAACTGATCAAAATATTTAGTGAGATATTCATGGGGCTGCTTATAAGCAGAAGTTATCATTTAGAGTCTCCATTGGTACTAACTTGATTGCTTCCAAAAGTTTATTGGAGGAAAGACACACCAATAATCTTTCCACTCTCTTAGACTTTGGTCCAACCGAGCATGCTATAACTATTGTCACCAAATCTTGCATATTAGAAGAAGGTGTTCAAGCCTATTCCATATTTGGGTAACATGGGAAAACTTCTAGGTATGTGGGTGTACCTATAGTGGAAGTGAACCTCTAGATTTAAGGGCTAGCTCCCTGAATGTGTCTTGAAGTGATTTCACCTATACTAATGCTTGCTTGTGCGGAAAAGAGTTAGAGACTTTCATGAATTGAAAGTATTATAAAGTGTGATACACCAAGATGTTTTTCACTTGACCATCACATTTCATTCACTAAGAGATAAAGCATACAAACTAGTCTCAATGTTCTAAAGGATTCTCACATGGGTGCTTCAATATAGAGGTGAGATGTATGAAGCAACACAAGGCAAATGAACTAGAGAGAAAATTTCATGCTCTAAGGATAATAATACACTTGAAATAAGCCTAACACACTTGAATACACTTTATATGACCTATTAGAATGAGAGTTTCTTGCAGAAGACATGAAAGGACAAGGAAAAGCAAAGGATAGAATCATTGAACTTAACCATTCATCACTTTGTACACTTGAACAAGATATTCTTGAACTCAAAAATATATTGCTTGAATTATTCTAAGGAAAAGTGTGACATCAAACTAGCAGGGCTTCACCATACCAGATGTGGTATTTTTCACAAAGGCCAAAATGGCAACTTATTATAGCATTTGAGAGAGAAGTAGGAAAAAACGAGTCCAAAGGTCAATTAAACACTTGCATGCTGAGAGGAGGAGTTACATATGTAGGGGTTGGATTATTAAATAGACCATGAATTCCTCCCAAGATAAATGTCCATATTAACTATGACTAACTCTCTAAAATGATGCAGAGACTCTTCAGCTAGCCTTTATGAAACTACCTTCATCATGGATCATCTATCGAGCATTTAAAATTAAATTAGAGAGAGTTGACACATATTTATTGTCCAAGTTAGGTTTAAACATGATATTATAGTCATAATATGTTCTCCTAATTTCTAACTATCTTATAGACACCTGTATTCACCATCTACAGTTATTCATTGATTTCTTGGACTTCATTCTTCATATTTGATGATCATTGTTCATCTCAGATATTTGAATGGGATTTCACGATGATGTATGAGTTTGAATATCTTGATTTGATATAAAATCTTTGATCTTACATAGTTTCTCATATGGCATTCTCTTGCCACGTTGCTCATTCCATTTTAAACTATGCCTATTGTCATTTGGACACATAGCCTCATCTTATCTATCTGAAATCCAGTCAAATTTGCTCTGTCAATCTCATTTGGAATATCTTTGCTTCAAAATTAAATGTTTATCATTGATTATTGATTTGGGATCTTAAGATTATAATATCTGGTAGCATTGCATTCAATCTGAGTTCCTTGACCTTTAACTCTCACTTGTACCATTGGATCTAGATGCATGTTTGAATGCCAATAGTTAGATATACCTCTATTTGAATTCAAACATCTACTTTATGAGACTTTATTTTGACATCTACATGATCTTCATTAATGTTCATGCACCCATCACAATTTGAACCCTAATGGTTAATTACCGAGGCTTGATTTTGATGTTCGTAGGACCGTCATATTCGACTTGTTCAAATTTAAAGATTTATATCACAAGATAGAGAGCTCATCAAGACACCATATTTTCAAGGGATGTTATTGGAACTAAGGGCATTGATCACATGTGATATTTTGGCCATGTAAGTCTTTCTAAGCACATTTATAATATGCACAAGTGAATTGACCTATCTATTTTTGCATGATGTCTCATGATGGTCTAGTCTAGTTAGTTTTGTGTTATGAGTTTTTACCTAATCCTATATAGATCAAATGAGTTCCTAAGGTATATGAAAACTTTTCCCATGACTCTAAACTGTTCCAACACCATGAAACCTACTACTTGCATTTATACTCTAAAATGACCCCTAAGACATCAAATGACACAAGGACTAAACTAGACTATGACCAAGGATAAAATGGAATTAAAATACATCAAACAAACTATAACACATCCTATGACAAAATATTATACCCATATGTAAGTTTTTGACTATAGGGGGTTGACCTATTTTGACTTGTGGTCAAAATAGTCAATAATAATAGTAATGACAAGGTGAATAAAAATGGGGTTGTTCTTAATTTTCCCAAAGGTAATTATAATTAGGAAATAATGACATGGGTCAATATACTAATTTGCCTAAAGGTGGTTATAATTAGTAACAATAAGAATGAGATAGAACATAACAACAATGAAAAATATAATTGCCAAACTACTATCATACTACTCCAAAATACTTCCTTTGTCTAAAATAAAGAATCAACTACTGAAAATTCATTTTAATTCATTCACTGAAGGTGTCCAAAAAACCAATGGATTGGAACCAAGGTTAAAAATTGGTGGGTAAGGGAGGTTAAAACAACTTTGATCAATAGGTAAGGTATGGAAGGAACAGTTTATGGTATGGTACAAGGAAGGTGGTATTATGGTATCACGTAAATGATCCACATAGACAATACCTCAGGTCTCTCAATAAAAATAATGTTTGAGATGTATTATGTTCATGCGATGATCAAGTTCATCTCTATCTTGTGTAGCCAACTTGTAAGGTTTATAGACATTATTAACAATACTGAGATAAAGGCATATCCAATTAGGCTTGAATTTGCCTTTCTTCTTTTTCTCAGCCATGGTGTTCTTTTCATTTTCTTTGAGGACAAGATAACCAAGCTTGAACACTATGTGCTTGACATGCATGTTATATTGACCACATAACCGATTCTAATATGCTTGAAGTTTATTTATAGCAGCCATACTATGTAATCCTCATCATCCAAGATGTGCTTGAATGAGATGCACAGAGAAGGTAACTCGACCTCGATGGGAAGAATGGCCTCAGTGCCATAGACACGGTAATATGGTGTGGCTCCTATTAGAGTATGGTAATTAATATGATAATCCTAGAGGGCATAAAATATTTGCAAGTGTTAATCATGACTAGCATCATTTACAATCTTCTTAAGAATATTGACAATGATCTTATTAAATGCCTCTAATTAGCCATTATCTTATGGGTAATATGTAGTGGAAAAATGTTGGGTTATGTTAAACTCAGCATAGAGTGATTTGACATCCTTATTCTTAAATGATCCACCATTATAAAATATAATGTTAGATGGGATACCATAGAGAAAATGACATGGTTGAAGATGAATTTGGAAATTTGTTTTCCAGTCATGTAAGTGAGGGGTATATCTTCAACCCAATTAGTGAAATACTCGGTGGTGGTAAGTATATACTTATGACCATCTGAGGAGGTAGGGTTAATCTTCCCAATGATATTGACTCCCCATGTTGAAAATGGCTATTATGTAGTCATTGGTTTGAGTGTTCTATCAATAGCATGAATCAAATTGACATGCTTCTAATATTTGTTACATCTTTTCACATAACAAGTTGCATCTACTTCCATGTTTGGTCAATAGTAACTAGTACATAGGAGTTTTTTGGAAAAGATGGCCCCACTAGTGTGGGCTCTATAAAATCCTTCATGAACTTCCCATAATGTTAATTCAACTTTTATCATGTTCAAATAATGAAGCAAAGTTCCATCAAGCTTCTACGATAAAGGGTTGGACCAAGTAGTGTATATCAAGAGGCTTAATGTGTGAAGGCTTTCTATTATTTTCATGAAAGGTTTGGTGGAAGGGATTGGTCATGAAGGTAGTTATATAAGTCTAAATACCAAATATAACTAGGAATAACATTATCATAGATCATTTCAATGGTCAAAGGTTCATGAGCAAGCGCTAGAATATGTTTAGCAAGGAACTGATAGTCTTTTGGCTCCTCTGTGTTGTGGATCAAATAACCAATGGTATTCATGGCATCTATTGTACTATTATTATCTTGAGGTATGTGTTCAAATTGAATATGGTCAATTTGTTTCTTGAGAATGTCCACCATGGCCTTGTATGGTACTAACTTATATCTTTGGTTTGGAACTGGTTTGTAACCTGATTGATGATTAGCTGAGAATCACCATAAACCATGAGATGTTGAATGTTATATTGTACTACTTGATGAAGTCCTATAATGAGTGATTAATATTTAGCCATGTTATTAGTACAAGGAAAGCTAATATGAAATGATTTGGGAATGAGATCCCCATGTAGTGTAATAAATAATAGGCCTACTCTTGATCCATGAGATGTGAATGACCCATCAAAACATAGGTTCTAGTTTTGCCTCTAAAGAGGTGTTTCTATGATGGTCATGATCGACTCATTTGGGAATGAAAAAGTGAGTGGTTTAGTATCTAAAGGGGGAGCTTCAACAATTTCATTTGTAAGTACTTGTCCCTTTATGGCCTTCTGATTAACATACTTAATATCAAACTTGATCAAAAGTATGATCCATTTATCCATACAGCGCTATAAATCTATTTTTGATAGTAGATACTTGAGTGGATCTACTTTGGCAATGATTATGGTCTTGTTGTTAAGCATGTAATGATGTAACTTCTAGGATACAAAGACCATATCTAAACAAACTTTTTTCATTAGAGTATAGTTATGTTCATACTCTACTAGTGTACGACATAGATAGTACATCGCACGTTCTTTCCCATTTTGATCATGTTGAGCTAAAAGTGCCCCCAGGGCTTTGTTAATGGCAGATAGGTATAGTAAAAATACCCTCCCTAGCATTGGTGGTAATAGAATAAGTGGATTGGCTAGGTATTCCTTTATATGCTTCAAGTCTTTCTGATAGTTTGCATCCCAAATAAATGTAATACCTTTTTTAAACAAGTGAGTGAAAGGATGGAATTTATTGACCAACTATGAAATGAAGAATCATATAGACTAGATTTTGCCCTGTAAACTATGGAGATGCTTCAAATGGAAGGTGGCAACATCTTGGTAATGGATTGTACCTTAGCAAAACCAACTTCAATGCCTCAATGAGAGATAATAAAGCCTAAATTTTTTTTGAAGTGACACCAAAGACACACTTATTTGGATTAATTTAAACCTTATATTCCCAAAGCCTTTCAAATATCCCTCATAGTATGGTTGGATGATCTGCATGAGTCTTTGATTTACCCAATATGTCGATGACATAGTTTTTGATAATATCGTGTATCATGTCATGAAATATAATGGTCATATCTCTTTGGTATGTGGCCCCAGCATTCTTGAGGTTGAATGACATAACCTGATAGTGAAACATTCCCCAAGGAGTAGTGAACATTGTTTTGTGTTGGTCTTTTGGTGCAATCCTGATATAATTATATCTTGAAAAGCCATCCATGAGGGACAACATTCCATACATGGATGTGGATTCAACTATAATGTTGATGTTTGGTAGAGGAAATTCATCCTTGGGGAAGGCCTTGCTGATGTCTTTGAAATTAGTGTAGATCCATATCCTTCTAATTTTTTACTAATAGGCACACTATTTGAGATCCACTCTGAATAATGAATCAATCTAATGCATCTCACTTCAAAGAGATTTTCCAACTTTTTCTTAACTAACACAATAATATAAGGATACATATTAGATAATTTATGTTTCATGGGTTTGGCATTAGGATGTACAATGAGGTGGTGTACAACCAAGGCAAGGTCTAAACCTAGCATGTCTAAATAGGCCCATGCAAAAATGTCAACAAACTCCCTCAAAAGGGATGTAAAAAGTTCATGTTCCTCCTCAATGAGGGACAGGCCTAATTTAATTCACTTTGGTTCATCTAGAGTTCCAATGTTGACTTCCATAGTATCTTATACTAGGAGAGTTGAGCCATCTTCTAGAATAGTTGGCAAGGACGTGAAGTGTTCAGTAATGGCAAAGTCCTCTAGTCGAACTAGTTCTTCAAGTTCTCCCAAGCAAGATGAATCTAAATCTCTTAATGATATCAATGGCCATATTACAAACCTTGTAGGACATTATCAAACAATTTGATCAAATACATGTTGTTCCTTTGTACTAAGTTCAAACCTAAAATTTCACTATTGGTGATCTCTTGAGCTTCATTCGAGGAAGGGTGAACATCCCCATCTAATGGTGCTTGAAACAAGTTTTTACCAAGAGACTAGCCTTTCTCTTTACTTTTACCCTGGTCCAAAAGAGCCTCAATGAGGTTTTCACTTTGGGACCTCAATCTTTTATTCTTTTCTTTTTCACTCAGGGTGTTCACCAATCTCTGAAATAGGTTGTAAGATCTAGTTTGATAGAAAACCCTTATTTATGGTCTCCCACTGAAACATTGTCTCTGAGGCCTAGAAAATCATAAAAGGCCTCATCATTCTCAAAATCATCTAAAGGTATCATGGATTCTTTTTGGCCCTAGTCTATAAGTTTAGGATGATAAATGGGAATTGGGGAATGTTGGATTATTGGCGCAATTGTGTAAATGCTATATGGGTCAAGTAAGTTGGTATTGGCAAGGTCTTCATATATGTTATGATTAGACTCTGTTTCACTATCAGCATCATCATCACTAGCCATTAGCATTGGAAAATGAATAAGATACATGGGGTCACCACCAAGTGGTTTAAATTTGAGACCATAAGTTCCTTTATATCTAGTCATAGAAATGGGCTCAAGAGTACGTTGTTGATTTTGCCCTAGGCCTCCACCTTCATATGTTTGGTTATCCATGATCCTGTTAGGGATGGGATAATTGGCACTTTGGTATCAATCATCCACTTTGTCATTACATAACCAAGAATCATCATTGATAAGTGGGTCTTGTTATTGGCTAGTGGTAGGTATGAAAATAACAGGCATTGGGCTATAAAGCTTGCCTTTTCCTTTCTATCACCATTCCATGTAAGTTAGTTTAGCTTTAGTCATTCCATAACTCTTGGGATTTTATGGAAGCTTAGAAATATGGAATGTGTCATGGGTAAAATACTCTCCCAGACCATTGTCATAAATGGTAAAATAATTAGAAATTTTAATAGGGGCATATGCAAAGATGAGTCAAGGCTATTAGGATCTATGCAACTGGACTCTATCAATTCAAAAAGTATCTCATTGTCTTTGTCCTTGGGTATTGGTTATAGATCAAAATGGTAATTGTAACTTTCATATTTGGCTTCCAAATGCTTGTAATGTTCATATAGTTTTAAATTTCCATGGATAGTGAACTCCATCCCTGAGTGAGGAAACTTGATACATTGGTGCAATGTAAAATGAATTGCATGAATTTCATGTATCCATGGTCTTCCCAAAAGTAAATTATATGATAAGTCTAAGTCTAGCATATGGCAAAGTGTATCATGGGTCAAAGGCCCAATGATCACTGGCAAACTTATGGTTCCTTGTGATTCCCACTCTTCATTGTCATAGGCCTTAATAGTAATAGTCTTTGGTTGAAGGCAAGATGTTATATATCCCATATACTTGATTAGCTTTAGAGACACAATATTCAATCCTGATCCATTGTCTATGAGGACATGTTTGACTTTGTGTCATGTGATTACAACTTCAATGTATAATGGGTTGTTATGGAGAGGGCCAAGCATGACATATCACTTTGGTCAAAGGTCAATTGTTGGCCTTAGGTGTCCAACCAAAGCTTTAAATTTGTCTAGTGTGATGTCATTTGGCACTTGGGATTGTCCTAAGGGTTTTGTAAGGATATTCTTGTGGATAGTAGACACACGTAAAAAATCTAAAATGGATATTTGTGTGCATATTTTTTGGAGTTGATCCATAATGTCATATGTCTTTTCCTTAACAATGGTAATTGGCTTATTCCTAGCCAATATATTAGGTTGGATTGGTTCATTAGAAGGGAGTTATGCACTTGGGATGGTGATTTTAGACCATTAAGTTGCAGTTGTACAATCCATATTGGATATAAGATTGTTATAACTAGAAATTGGTGGAGATGGGCCAGAGAAGATAATTCTTGATTACCATTGCACTTGGTTACAGTGACGGGGCAATGAAGAGTTATTGACATAAGGTCCTAAAATGGTAATCCTTGGTTGTTGTTGCACTTGGTTGTGGTCATAGGTCAAAGAAGGATTACTGGAATTGCTTGGTTGATTGGCATTATTATTTAATGATCCTAGTCTATTGGCATTCAATCTAGGATTGATGGTAATGTTAGAAACATGCCCAGCTGCAATATGACCTACAACTTTATTGTAGTCATGTGCAACTATGTGGTAAGTTTGTTAGTTGTTGGGGTCATTTTAGACTTGGTTTCATCCATTTAGTGGTTGAAATTTTTGTTTTTATTGTTGATATTATTATTTTTGTTATTGTTGTTGTGGTCTTCATTATTGTTGTTGTTATTATTTATTGGCATTGTTATGTTGTGGAAAATAATTTTGGTAAATAACCAAGTTTTGGTTGAAAGTAGATGTTTTATTATCTAATTGGATCTCTCCATTTTCCAACATATTTTCAATAAGGTGATTCAATTGCACACAATGGAATATAAGATGTCCATAAAGGCAATGGTATTCATAGAACTCATGCTGTTTGCACCAATATGGATATGGTATACCCTTAGGATAGTGTTTTGGAATCGGCCAACTTATCATATCGGCTACGACTAGTTTTTGAAACACTATTTCAATAGGCTCACAAAGGTCATCAAAAAATCTAAGAGTGTTCCTTCTTCTTGGAGGAGGGGTTTACAAAGGTAGTGGTTGTAATATTTGAGGAGCTGGTCTAGGTTGAGGCATAAACTGCATTTGTTAGATAGGTTGCATTTGTGGAATAAGTTGCATTCATAGCATAGGCTGAGTAGATGGTATTTGCACCATTTGGACATGATGTGACTCAATTACTCCATTACCTAAAACATTCTTGTTGCAGTTATATGGCTTGGGTTTTTCATAATTATTGGCCTGAGTAAGTGCAGAAGCTTGCTCTTGGACTAACTTATGATTGTGACTTGGAACTAAGTTTTGGTTTTAGCTTTAGTTCTTGTTTGAGGAAGTCAACTTGATAATCCCTTTGTTGATAAGGGCCTTTTCAAAATATATTCCTTTTTCAATGATCTCCTTGAATGTATGTGCATACTAAAGCTCCAAGTGATAAGGTATTTTGTTGTACAGATTTTTGGTAAACACAACTACCAATTATTTATCTGATAAGTTGTGGGTGAAGTGACTATCAAGCACTCTCCATCTCTATAAGTAGCTTACAAATCTCTCACCAACTTTCATCTTAGCCCAACTCAAATCTACTAATAAAATCTCATGCTTGATATTGTAAGAGAAATATTGTATAAACTTATCTGAAAAATCATCAAATTTAGATACTAAGTTCTTTAATAACTTAAGAAACCATTCCAAAGCCTATCCAGCTAGACTTCGAGTAAAAATAACAAGTATATGTCACTTTAAGCCACTGGATGGCAAGTCATAAAAAACTTTGTTAGATGCTCCTTAGGGTTTCCTTTACCCTTGTACTTATCAAATTTTGGTGGTTCATAACTTGGAGGAAATGGTATCTAAAGAGATTCCATGTTAAATGAGTATGAACACATGTAATCTAATTGGAACTTCTTGGTTTGCTTTCCCATTTGAATGGCTTTAATTGCATCATTCATCTTTTGTAATTCTCGGGCCAATAAAATTGATGGCACATTTGGTTGTGGTTGTGGTTAGATGGTCAAAGATGGATTACCTTGACTAGGGTACACTAGAGGTATGGAATGTTGTGGAATGTTAGTTTGATGAGTGAATCAACTAGGAATATGCATCCACACATTCGGATGAGGTTTTTGATATTTCATGGTTATTGGTAAATATTCTAGTTTGGATTTGGAATATGGCCTTGGGTTTCAGGGAATTGAGGTTGTGATGGAATTATATGGCTTTTTAGGATGTTTGTGCCTATTGAGTTTGAGTAGGGACATGCTACCGACTAGTCAAAACCAATTGAATAAAGGGTACTTGTTGTTGACCAAGGCCCTGTCATTGATTATGTGTCACTTGATGATTAAAAGGCAATGGTTGCCTAATAGATACTTTTTGGGCATTGACACCTATTTGTTGAATAAACACTTGTTGTGAACTAGATTCTTGTTGAGATTTTGGTATTTATCAGTGACTAATAAAAATATGTTGTTGATTAGACAACATATGTGATTGTTGAGGTACATTTGTCACCTATTGAGGTAGAACACTTGTTACCCGCTATTGAGGTGGCATAGTGTTCTACCTCTACTAATGTGGTAAATTGGTATGTGTCTATGACCATGAAATATTAGTTGGAACCTATTAAAGTAGGATAAACTTCATCACTTATTGAGGTAACACATTGGTTAGCACCTGATTACTTATCCCCTATTGGTTTGTGCTTGAAGAAGCAACTGGTTGAGGAGTGGGAGTAACCTGCTATGGTTAAGAACTAGGCACTCTTGTCCCCTACTGTTGCAAACCACTCATGGTGTTGGTAAGAGGCACTTGTTGTAAATTATTTAGTTATGCATTTACCTCACCTTATCTTGAATTGGAATACAATTGTGTGTTAGCGACTGGATTTGGCACATTGTCTTGAGTAGAGGTCACAGTCACTTCCTCAATGAATGGGACAATAAACATGTCACCTACCGAATTTCTTCGGTAAAATGGGTCTACACCTATATTAGCATGCCCTAAAAAATTAACTGCCACTCATGTTGAAAGAGTTAGCTCTATAAGTGAAGCATTCGATATGACCTTGGCATTGAAATTATGTGTTAGATTAAGGTAAGTCTGATATGCTTATTGCATTTGTAAAAATTAGTCCTCCATAGGGCCCTTTCCTTTTGCAAGCATATTTAGATCTTGGTATGACATAGGCATTAGTGCTCAAGGGTAACTAGTAGAGGCATGTTCAATAATTTGGGTATAAGGTACATTTCTAGGCACTCTAACTTGACTAGGTAGATTTTCATGGGGGAAATCTTTTAGAAACTTGGTCCCTACCTCTTTATCTCTAACCAAAACCTCATCCTTGTTTTCAAGCAAGTGATGATTGAACAAGTATGGGTCATAAGTCAATGCGATGGTAACATAGTAAGGTTGTTATTGGACTTGTTTGATGACAGATAACACACTAGTAAGGTATTGAGTTGTTTGTTCTTGCTCTTGACCTCGATAAGGAGGTGTATTAACCAATTAGTGTGCTAATGTATCTTGGATTTGTTCCATATATTGATCATTGTAAGGAGGATAGGAATCTATTTGACAAACTACATCATCATCATATGGGTCTTGAACAAAGGCATCATTCATGACCATGTTCTCATAATCCATATTGTATATGGTTCTACTATGTGTGTATCGAGGCATATCCAAATCCATGACTAATGTCTCATGAAAGAAAGGTCTAGAGTTTTGAAAACTCTTGAAATGTGGTCTAAAAGACTTGGTCAATGCTTGGTAGGTCTAAAAAAACTTCATCTAAATGGAAAACTCAGTCTAAATGGTCTAAACTTGGCTTAGGAATGGAACTCTTCTCCAAAATTATCAATGATAAACTTGGTCTCAAATGTCTCTAAGGTCTAATGTCTTGTCACAAATGCTCAAATGAAAGATAAGTTTTGAATCCCAATTTTGGCAAAATGTTTTGAACAAAATTTAATATGGATCTAACAATGGAAAAGTCGCTAGGCCTTTGGGAATAAGGCACAAAAATAGACTTGAAAACACACTCGATCTAAAAATTGAAAGGTAAACGCTATGTCTTTGAAAATAAATCATAAAACTAGACTTTTAAACAAACTTGATCAAGGTAATAAGCTACAATGTAATTATTCTAACTCTAAAATAATTCAAACACTTGGACTCAATCTAGGCACATGGATTCAAAAACAAACTTGACCTTGGCATAAAACATTGGACCTTAGGCACATGCCTAAAATTAATTAGAAAATTAAATATCAAGTAAGTAAAATAAGAACGATGAGTAAAACATTTGAGGTCAAGTGATAAGCAAGACTCAAATGTAAACCAACTATGCTTAAGTTTGTACTTGAAAAGAGAGTTTCAACCTTAGTTTAAGGAAACAAACAGATGTGAGGCACACAAAAAGATACCACTTACTAAATATAGGTAAAAATCAAAGCAAGCAAAGAATTAGTCCAAGTTGCATAATTCAAAAGTAAGAGGTAAACACCCAAGCCAAAATTACACAAGGCATAGGTATAAACCACTCACTGTTTGAATCTGAACTTCACAAGACAAATTTCACACTTGGTTTAGAAGCCTTGGGTTCTCAAATAAATAAGATTCTATACCCAAATGGATGGCATAACAATACCAATTATATACTAAAGGCATACATGGTTTCAAACTCGATTTGACACAAGGTAAAGTTTTTGAAACAATGGGAGTAGTATAACGACATTATCTCACTCAAAAGATATGACATTGGTTTTGTTTCAAAACTTTAAGGCAAAAAATTGGGATGAAACAGGTAGCATAATGATGCCCCATTTAAACATGTGACACACACATGTTTTTAAAATGTCTAAGGCAAAAAAAGTGTGGTATTGAGTAGACAGAGTAACACCTCTTAGGTTAAAGTAGTGTATAAACATGTGATTGGTTATAAATTTATTTTGACATGATAACACAAACATTTTTAGTCTAAAAACATGTAATTTAAATTAGAGAAAATAGAAGTATCATAAATGGTTCATCATATTCCTTATAACTGATATGGGTGTGCATAGCTTCAGCCAAAGTTTCCACTGATATACCAATGCTTGTGAGGAATTAAGTGTTAATCCAAAAAAGAAAGTATAAGCGTAAGTAGAGTTTTTATGCCCCCTTTGTCTCTTAAGTATTGATACGTGTCATGAACTTAGAGTGAGCATCACTCGGTATTTGGCACAAAATATTGTGGCATGTGGGGCTTTGTTTAGAATCTATAAGTTTTGCACATTCTATATGGTCCCAAGTATGGCTAAAACAAGGGGTGTAATCACGTCAATTGGGTTCATACTGACTAACTTACTATGAAAGGGTCTATTCCTTTGCATAGTGACTCCATCCATCTACTTCTTAATAGATTTTGATGTTTATCCAATACTAACCCAAGTTTTTGTTAAGATCAGAGAGGCTAGCTATTTATCCCCTTGTAAATCTTAGTATCACGTGCCCTAACGTATATACTCCATCATGGAGTGAGGTTGGTATGATGTTAGGAGATGAAACCCCAGGTCAATGCATCCCTAAAGAACTCATGGGGAGGCTATGAACTCCTACCCACAAGCCAAGTGCATAAAAAAGAGGGAAAAGACTTTAAAGGTCACTTTTGAATCACCCAAATCATTTGGAGCTTAGAGAGAGCATACATGACTTTATTTTTGACACACTTTTCAAATAAGGATAATAAACTAAGTGTTTTTGGTCATCTGAGTTCCTTAAAGATGATGAGAGGAGAGCATACACACTAGAGTTTGTGTTTTACCAAAACAAAGATAATTTAATCTAAGTGTTTTTTAAAAAGAACAAACAAAAATTGAAATAGCTCTTAGGATCTCTAACTAAGATGTTGATTTATTTTATGAACACCAAATTAAAATGTTTATGAAAATTTTGGCCCCTTGGTCGTGTTTGCACTTGTAAAAGTTTGTAAAATGCTAAAAACAAATTGTTTAAATGAATTTTAAAACACCTCAACAAAATATGAATGTATTTTCAACCTTTGTAAACTTGCATTATGAAAAAAATGAAAAATTGTTTAAAAAGCATTCAAACTTCTTCTTCATTGGTTTAATTTCCTACAAACAAGTTAGAGGATTAATTTATGTTTGAACCAATATTATATTCATGTAATCTAGCCCAATAAAAAAAAACATAAGTTTTAACTCTCAAATTTTTTTTTAAAAAAAAACACAGAGAATCATTAACGATTCTACTGATTGTGGTCAATTCTGGTGATTGTGGGTTATTATATTTGTGATCATGCATGATTCTGGTGATTGTGCTCAATTCTGCAACCACATCAAAAAAATGTGTTTTGACAAAAAATGCTTGAAAAATAATGTTTTAAACTCAAAACTTCTCACTACCATGCAATAATAATGTTAGATGGACAATAAATAGATTGTTAGGTACCAATAAAAGCAAAGAAAACTTGATTTTTACTACATTTCTAGCTTCTGGTTCGATTATGTTTTTTGATGCAAAAATTGTTAGTGATTCTTGCAATCGTCATTGATTATGTAGGTCGACTGTGGTTATTTACAGTCGTCACCAATCCCTATGGCTTGGTTGAGATTTCAAACTTCTTCACTTTTTTGGTGACTAAATCATAAACCTGATATAAAAATGGTTAGTAAAACATCCTAAGAAGTAGCTAAAAGAGCTTTGTGGGGTGCATCTCCCACTGGGCATGCTATTATGTGATCAATATAAATCCAAAAAGGGAGATTAGTATTGTCTAAGTATGATTAAAATTAAACAAAAACATACTAATGAAACTTACACCTCTAGCCTAGACACTCAAGGAGCTAGAGAACAATATAAGTAACTACCAAAATAAGACAAAATAAACAATATTTACCTTCTTTGTGTGAGAGTAAGAGTTGTATGTTGGTCATGAATTGATGTGCTCAATTATGTGATCAAATATTATTTAGAAATGATGCTCCTTGCATCATCTCTCCTTATCACCTTGGTAATGTTAGGCTTGGCTTGGATTAATAAATGGGTAGATAACACTATACCAAAAGAGCTTAGGTTAGAGTTAATCACGGTTGAGTTTAGACTAACCCTAGTTGAGTTAAGGGGGGAGAGACAAGTAATTAATAATTGGTATAAAGATCTTGATGATGGCATAAAATTGCGCTAGATCCTAGCCAATCAACAATGGGAAGTTTCAAGTTGTGGGACGATGCGGCTTGAAACAACCTCCAGGTTTTAAAGAAGTTGGTCTCTTCTGTTTTATAGGTATTGGGAAAAAGGGATAAGAGACTAAACAGAAACACAAAATGCAAGAATTAAAACCTATCTATGGTGATGCACCTGAGCGTAATCCTAATCCTAACCTGAGCACAGTGAGGCTATTATATGATTCTATTACATTTAAGAGCAGACAAGTGCATGATCAATGTAAAAGATTGGAATAATAGAAATAGAGGCCCACAATAGGAGAGTCTTTTGCTGAGATACAGGAATTGTCAACGAAGGCATAGTGTCCAATCTTTTGAATAGAATCTTCTAATTACATAAGAGGTGCAGAAGTCACATATAGTGATGTAAATCTTTAGATTCAAGAAAACGAGACAAAAGCAAATAATATTTCCAATCACAACACTAGAAAATCTATAGTATAGACTACTTTGCAAATGACACAGACAACACCAACCAAGGCATGGAGCTCAAATTTTGTTAATTCATTCAGCCACATAAAGGGTATAGAAACATACACGATTATATCAACCTTACAACTCAAGAAAATTGAGACAAGAGCAAATGTTATTACTGGTCACAAACTCTGAAAGTCTAAAACTATAAGAATTTCTTCCCCCCCCCCATTTTTTTAGATTTTGCAATCTTGCTTATATAGCCTTGGATCACTCCTTTCATCATCCCTTTCCTGCGCAATCTTCTCCATCCTTTGCTCACAAGGGACAAATAGATGGCGCTTTCAATGTTGTGGGGGGCTCCAAAAATCTACCAGATGAACTATTCCATCTACTTGAATTAATTCCAGCTGATTTTCCCTCCATTTCACTTTGCGATAACAGGTACACGAAACACCCTGTTATGTTTGAAATGGGAGAGGACACTTAGTCAATTTTTTTAAAATCCTCTAGGCATCACAAAATGACATTTGGTACTCTCTGCCGGGTTCATCGAAGACACGTGGCCCTCTCCCTTTCCTTGGCTATGCTGTAGTATTATTCGGGACTCATAACAGGCTCTTATGGATGGTGACACCTGGCAGCTTCCATGGATTTTGAAGTAACCCCTGAGGCCCACCACAATCTTTATACAGTGATGACACTCGAAGATGATCTCTCAGGTGATGATGCGTGGAGGCTTTCATGGCTTTTAGGAAGATACGTGGCATCTTCTGCTTCTACTTCTAGGTTTATGTGGCACCCTTCACTTTTTTAGGGATGGAGTAAGCAAGGAACTCAGAGAGTGACACTTGGTAGCATCCACTACTTTATGGCACTTGGACAAAATGAAATGATGCCTTTATGCATTGAACGAAAGCATTGGACCCTGGTGTTGAACCAAAGTCCCTCGAATGTCGACACGTGGTGACTTATGAGCTTCTTCAAAAGGTAGTTTAGGGCCTCCGTTGTTTCCACCTGGCACTTTCCACTCTCTTTGTTGCTTAGCTCGTTAGAAGTCTTGTCAAAAAGGGAACCATGAGTGCCCCTTATGATATGCGAATGTTGACACGTGGTGCATTCCATGGTTCTCTGGAAGGTTACAATGAGGTCCTTAAAAGTCGCCAGCTGTCCATCTTTGTCTCTCAGAGGCTGACACGTGGCCGCTTCTGCTTTAATCCAATACTTAGGCCAAAATTGAAAGGAAAAGAACAAGAAAGGCAAAAAGGGATTGTGCTCTGAGGTTGACACTTGGTATCTTCTGCTGCATTTCAATACTTGGGCAAAATTAACCCGTCCTCTACTCCAAAACCCTGCAACTCCACTCGAAGAAACAAAACTGTAGTGCTCGACTGAAAATTTGAAAGCAACGTAGAGTAAAAATTACTCTACAGTTACTGGCGACCCTCAGGACTTTTGAGCCTGCTCAAAAATAAACTCCACCTCTCGCTCGATCAAAATTGTGAAAATTATAGCTTCAAAGAGCCGTCAACAAATGTTTAAATCACTTATTAAAATCAAAGCAGGGAAAATAATGAGAAAACAAGAAGGGGAAATTATTTAACCATAATACGTGAGATACCTAAGTCAATTGAAATGTTTTAAATAGATTCCATTTACAAGAATCTCTTCAGGATCTCCTTCCATCGACTCTAGCTCGAAAGAATTCTCTTGCTTGCACGCATGAATTCTATATGGACCAGTCCATAGTGCTTCAAATTTGGTATGCTGACCTGGCTTAGCAGCCCTTGCATCCCATTTCAGAACAATCGAGCCCACTTCAAAATTAGGATTTGAAGTCCTTTTGTCAAAATAATTTTTAATCATTCCCTGGTGCTTGATCAATGAATCATGAGCCCTGTCCCTCTTTTCTTAAACTTTTAGAAGCTTTGCGAGTCTGACCTGCATGGGGCCATTTTCTTCGATCTTGATTTGCTTAATCAGCTAAAGAGAAAGAATTTCCAAACTTAGGGGAATCACGGTAGACTTTCCATACACCAATTCATATGGAGACATTTTGATCACCTGCTTGGGTGTGATCCTATCAACCCATAGTGTTAGATTAAGCACTTTGTGCCACTCTTTATGATGATCCACCCCCACTCTTTTGATGAGTCTTATTAGGTTCTTGTTGGTTGACTCTGCCAGACCATTACCTTGAGGGTAATAGTTAGATGAGGTTTTTAGATATATTCCATGTCTCAGGGCAAAGTCAGATACCTTAGACCCCAAGAATGCTTTAGTATTATCTGAAATGATGGTGTGAGGAGCCCCAAAGTGAGTAGTGATACCTCCTAGAAAATCTAGGATCACATTCTCTGTTGCTTCCTTAAGTGGCACTGCCTCGGTCCATCTAGTGAAATAGTCTGTAGCAGTTAATATCCATTTGTGACCCATGCTGGACACTGGATTTATCATCCCAATGAAGTCAAGACCCCACTGAGCAAAAGGTTCATCCACAACTATTGGACTAAGGGGCATGGCTTCATTCCTCTGCATCCCCGTATAATACTGGCAAGATTGACATTTTCTAACCAGTTGATAACAATCTACAAACAAAGTAGGCCAGAAATATCCTGCCTCACTTATCTTTATGGCTATGGTCTTTACAAAAAAATGTCCTCCTAATGTTCCATAATGCATTTTGTGTAGTATCCTTTTGGCTTCAACCTGTTCTACACATCTTAACAATTTCCCACCAGAATTTCTTCTGAAAAGGACTTGTTTAATTAAGACAAAATGAACTCCCTGTATCCTGTAATACCTCCTCTTGTTTCGAGGGAGTTCTCTTGGATAAACCCCATTTTTCATAAATTGAATCCTGTTTGTGACCCAAGATTCCAGATCAATCTCTTATAACTTTAGCACCATCTCTGGCTCTCCTTCTGAATCTACTCCCTCAGGTAACAGCTTTTCAAGCTCTTGGGTTATATATTAGCATAGTCCCCTACCTCTGACCAGCTTGGTGGGTCTGACCTCTACATCATATTCAAGGATCTTGGTGATCTAATTGGCTCTTTTCTCAGTAATTTCCCCTTCCATGATGTATTCCCTAACACTAGATTGAGCTACAAGTATCAAAATTTTGTTCCCTGATATCAGATGCCTAAATTTCTTGAGGGCTTTCACCATGGCATAGGCTTGTCTTTCCACAAAATTATACCTGGTCTCATAATCTCTAGGAGTTTTTGAGAAAAAGGCTATTGGGTGCTCCCCCTCCAGCCTGTCATTCTTTTGAGTCAAGACAGCAGCAATACTTGATTCCCCTCCATAGACATACATCACGAAGGGCTTGGAAAAATCTAGGTTCCTGAGCATTGGGGCTGCTGAGATGGACTTCTTGATCCCCTCAAAAGCTTGTTTCCCTTCTATTGACCACTTGAAGGTCATGTCCTTTTTTATCAATAGTGTCATTGGTCTAACCAAGCCTGCAAAATCATATATGAATTTATTGACAAAATTGATTTTCCCTAAAAAGGATTGGACTGCCTTTTTATTTGCTGGAAGGGGTAAGTCCATTATAGCTGTGATCCTCTCAGGATCTATAGAAACTCCTTCCTTAGATACTATGTGCCCCAAAATTTTATGCTGAGGTACAACAAATATACATTTCTTGGGATTCAATGATATCCAAAATCTTGACATTTCTTGAAGACAGACTCCAAGTGATCAAAATGATCATCGGCATTTTTTGAGAAAATAGTGAGGTCATCCAAATAGACCAGGATAACCTTATTTATAAGCTCACCAAAAGCTATATCCATAGCTCATTGAAAGGTGGCTCCTGCATTTGATAAGCTGAATGGCATCTTCGCGTAGGCAAATGTCCCCCATTTGGTAGTGAAAGTAATTTTATACTAGTCTTCTTCAGCGAGCTAGATCTGATTATACCCAGAGAAACCATCAAGTAGAGAAAATCTCTCTGATCCAACCACAGTTTGTAGAATTTGTTCTATGGAGGGTAAGGCATAGTGGTCCTTCAGAGATGCTCTATTTAGATCTCTGAAATCCACACATAGCCTTACATCTCCATTCTTTTTTCTAACCGAGACTAGATTTGATACCAAGGTTGAGTGTTTGATTGGAAATATTAATTTGGAATCTAGAAGTTTCTATAACTCATCTACCATTAGTGGTTCTATCCTTGGATTTGCTGGTCTGTATTTTTGTCTGATGGGTTTGGATCCCTCAGTCGATTCTATGGTATGCTGGATAATGTCTCTGTTGTATCCGTGAAGGTCTTCATAGCTCCAGGCTATGACTCTGTCATACTTTTGGCACAACTCGATCAATCTTTCCTTTTCTTCTGGAGTTGTGGAATTTTTGAACTTTAGTCTTTTCCCATCGCTCACCTCCACTTCAGAATAGTCTTCCTTATCTATCTGGAACCTTTTCTTTCCCAGGCTTACATCTTCTAGGTCGAACAAATTTTCTAAGTTGATCAATCCTTTGGGGAGCTTATTGGTCCTTAATTGAATAATATGATCACCATATGCCTCTTCAATTTTAGTTTGCAACTGATCTGCAAACTCATCTGATTACTGCAAGAAATAGACTACCTAAGCATCATTTTCAAACACTTGCCAATTCTCATCATTGTCTAGGATGGTTGGCCTTACTATAACTTTTACTGACTCATTTTTAACCAATAGGCCAGTTGCTAGGTTAAACTGTGAGCCAATCTGAGCCATCATGTTAGCCTCAGAGTTTTGATTTCTAGGGATTATCTTAATATTAAAAGCTTCAAAATTTTCTATCAAATCCCAAATCCTATGCCTGTAGGATCTCATTCTCACATTCTTGGCCGCTGTCTTTTCCCGTATTTGCTTCACCACTAACTCTAAATCTCCTTTTAATCTTAGGTTCTTTATTCTCTTTTTCTAGGTTAACAGGAGCCCATGTACTAAAGATTCATAATCTACATCATTATTAGTGCAAGCAAATTGGAATCAGATAGCTCTTAAAATTCTATCACCATTTGGAGCATTAAGACAAATCCTTGCTCCAGCACCAAGTTTACTTCTGGCCCTGTCAAAATTCAAAGTCTAGAGCTTTGAATCTTGAGCAGTAGGTGCCTCTTCTCTTATAACATTTGGGATCACCTGATCCTCATCAAAAATGACATACGTGCCCAAACCAGTAGAGTCATAGCTCCCATACAGGTCGTTATGCATCATAGCCAACAACTTGTTGTTTTCTTCTTCTTGGTCATGTTCAGTCTAGTCTCCTAGCTCTTTGACAAAATTTCTTTCTTCTTTATTCAACATGGCATGATCTGCTCCTAATTTTGTTATTGGTTCACTGGTGATATGGTCTTTAGATAGTGGTTCAGATAGAATATTCATCTTTGAACCGTATCTGGTTCTCAGAATGAGGTGAGACCAGTCAAGAGACATATACCCTCCTATTTTTGTTGTAAAGTCTCTGGATAAACACAAACCAAAGATAGGAGGGATGTCTATGACAACTATATCTTGGTTAACAATTATATTGGGACATGTGTATAACTGCAAGGGGAGTTGTTTGATTCTCCCTATGGTTTGCACTGTTTTGCCGTCTAACTGCATAACTCCCTTTGCAAGGGGTTCATATTTTATTTCTAAGGCATCAGCTATTTGCTTGGGCATCACAGTGGTACTAGCTCCTAAATCTATCAATGCATTATGCAGGAGTTACTTTCTAACTATCAGAGTCAAATAGAAAGGCTCTGGCTTGGATTTACTTACTTGTACTGCATTGTTCACGAAGGATGTTGTCATTAGAGGAACCATATCTTTGAGCTTTTCCTTTCCAGTAGGTCCTCCCCTGGTAACAGCAGCTTCGGGTGCCCCTTGCCCTTGCAGAGCTTCTTGCAGTTGTGTCTTTTGTTCAGGAATTTCCAAAACATCCCATATCGACACTTGTGCCAGAGTTTTCTTTAATTGGTCAACAATATTGATCGGTCCATAAGGCTGATTTTTTTGGAAATAAGGATACCTCATCCTTTCTTGAATCTGGACAGGGATCCCTTAATCTTGTACTAGCTACAGCACTTTTTGTCTAACAATAGTGTTCCTTTGCCCTTGAGATGGAGGATTATTCTTGACCTGACCACTTGCAATCTCAGGCTGCTCCACCATTCTCCTCTTTGATCTAGTGTAGTAATCGGATTGTACTACTGGCCTTTGGGAGGTGGATGCTTCATTCAAGAAAACTACTTCCTCATCCTCTACCCATGAGAACAAAGCGTGTTCTGGGGCTATTTCTTCCTCCTATTGCAAGGACATTCCTTACATCTGAGCCACTAGTACTAAATTTTGCATGCTGAGAGATTGGTAGGCTTGATTGCTACTGGTACTAGCGAACTAACCATCCATTCTTCTCTGCTCAGCCACTCTTTGTTGTAGATTGCCTCTAGGACAATCTATGGGGGTGTGAGCATCGTTGCAAGGGAAACACCAAGCATTAGTATCATCCACATAATTATTTTGACCTAGAACCATCTCCCTGTTTGAGTTGGGAGGAATGGTCTGTGAGGGTGTGGGAACAGCAACTAATTGATTTGTTGTTTGATTGTTGGTTTGCCTTGGAGAGCCTTGATACTGGTTCAGTTGGAATGAAAACTTATTCCCTTGATAGCCTTGATAAGGTGGCTTAGGGAAAATGTTCTTCTGTCTCTTCATATTAATCAGCTCATTAGAGAATGTCCTTAGCA
This sequence comes from Torreya grandis, assembly GCA_037957365.1. Taxonomy (NCBI): domain Eukaryota; kingdom Viridiplantae; phylum Streptophyta; class Pinopsida; order Cupressales; family Taxaceae; genus Torreya; species Torreya grandis. The sequence goes on along the minus strand of JARHVA010007506.1, from coordinate 137,723 downwards.
TACTTTTGATATCATCCATCTCGGATGACTAAGCAGGGACTGGCTGCATCACAGATGATGAAGGGTAAGTATACATAGACACAGGGGGCTTACAGCTTTAAGAACCTCTTGAGGTAAAGGTAAGGAGATCTCTGGGAACATAGGCATGGGAGGCCTTGGAGGTGACTTTTTGGAATCAATTAAATAGTTCTCAGCTTTGACCACAAGGTCATAAGCAACTGGCAAAGTGTGCCCTCCTAATGACTAAATCATAACAGATATATCTGAATTTAAAGCTTTGAGATAGAATACAATGGCCATACCAGGGGGTGGTTTAGCTGCAACAGGGATTATGTCCCAAGTTTTTTGGAATCTGGAGTTGAAGTTAGTCATGTCTTCTTGTGGTCCCCTTTGAATGGTGATCAACTACTCTAATAAAGAGGACTTATCACCCTTTTCTTAAATTTTTTAAAAAAATAGATCTCCAAGCTGGTCCCATGTGGATATGGTATTTGGGGTCAAAGACTAATACCGTTCTAAAGCCTTCCCTTTGAATGAGGCTGCTAACAACCTTAGGGCCACATTTTGCTCTGTGACACCATGTATGGCACAGACATCTGATACATCTTGAAGATGTTCCATAGGTGTTTTTGAGTCTTGCCCACTAAATTTGGGCAGGGCTTTTAGAGCATTTCCTGGAATAGGATCCCAAACAGCTGGTGGTGTTGGGAGGATTAAGGGGCTACCAGTGTTCCAGCTTCCATAATTTCTTGGGGGGACATTGGCTCCCATATTTGGCACTAGCAAAAACTGCTTAACCCTTCTTCTTGGACTAATTACCAGAGGCAGCAAAAGAATACTTGGATTTGTAGCAGTTTGTGATTTGGTGACTGGTCCACAGCTCCAACTCCTCATAGCTCTTTGGTTCATGCAGTTTTGAAAGAAACTTCAAAACTGGTCCCACTGGGCGTTTCAAAAACTATTGATGGCATAAAATTGCGCTAGATCCTAGCCAAATCAACAATGGGAAGTTTCAAGTTGTGGGATGAAGCAGCTTGAAACAACCTCCAGGTTTTAAAGAAGTTGGTCTCTTCTATTTTATAAGTGTTGGGGAAAAGGGATAGGAGACTAAACAAAAATGCAAAATGTAGGAATTAAAACCTATCTATGGCGATGTGCCTGAGCGTAATCCTAATCCTAACTTGAGCACAGTGAGGCTATTATATGATTCTATTACATTTAAGAGCAGACAAGTGCATGATCAATGTAAAAGATTGGAAAAACAGAAACAGAGGCTCACAACAGGGGAGTCTTTTGCTGAGATACAGGAATTGTCAATGAAGGCATAGTGTTCAATCTTCTGAATAGAATCTTCTAATTACATAAGAGGCGTAGAAGTCACATACAGTAATGTAAATCTTCAGATTCAAGAAAATGAGACAAAAGCAAATAACATTTCCAATCACAACACTAGAAAATCTACAGTATAGACTACTTTGCAAATGACACAGACAACACCAACCAAGGCATGGAGCTCAAATTTTTTTAATTCATTCAGCCACATAAAGGGCACAAAAACATGCACGATTATATCAACCTTACAACTCAAGAAAATTGAGACAAGATCAAATGATATTACTGGTCACAAACTCTGAAAGTCTAAAACTATAAGAATTTCTTCCCCCCCCCATTTTTTTAGATTTTGTAATCTTGTTTATATATCCTTGGATCACTCCTTTCATCATCCCCTTTCTGGCGCAATCTTCTCCATCCTTTGCTCACAGGGGACAAATAGACGGCGCCTTCAATGCTATGGGGGGATCCAAAAATTTACTAGATGAACTGTTCCATCTACTTGAATTAATTCCAGCTGATTTTCCCTCCATTTTGCTTTGCGGTAATAAGGAAACACCCTATTATGTTTGAAATGGGAGAGGACACTTAGTCAATTTTTTGAAAATCCTCTAGGCATCAGAAAATGACATTTTGCGCTCTCCGCCAGGTTCATCGAAGACACGTGTCCCTCTCCCTTTCCTTGGTTGTGTTGTAGTTTTATTCGAGACTCATAACAGGCTCTTATGGATGACGACACCTGGCAGCTTTCATGGATTTTGAAGTAACTCCTGAGGCCCACCACAATATTTATCCAATGATGACACTCGAAGATGATCTCTCAGGCGATGACGTGTGGAGGCTTCCATGGCTTCTAGGAAGATATGTGGCATCTTCCGCTTCTCCTTCTAGGTTTATGTCGCACCCTCTGCTTTTTTAGGGATGGAGTAAGCAAGGAACTCGAAGAGTGACACTTGGCAGCATCCGCTACTTTATGGCACTTGGTCAAAATGAAATGACGCCTTTATGCATTGAATGAAAGCATTAGACCCCGGTGTTGAACCAAAGTCCCTCAGACGTCGACACATGGTGACCTCTGAGCTTCTTCAAAAGGTAGTTTAGGGCCTCCACTATTTCCACCTGGTGCTTTCCGCTCTCTTTATTGCTTAGCTCGTTAGAAGTCTTGTCAAAAAGGGAACCACAGGTGCCCCTTATGATATGTGGATGCTAACACGTGGTGCATTCTATGGTTCTCTTGAAGGTTACAATGAGGTCCTTGGAAGTCGCCAGCTATCCATCTTCGTCTCCCAGAGGCAGACACGTGGCCGCTTCCACTTGAATCCAATAATTAGGCCAAAATTGAAATGAAAAGAACAAGAAAGGCAAAAAGGGATCGTGCTCTGAGGATGACACTTGGCAGCTTCTGTTGCATTTCAATACTTGGGTAAAATGAACCCGTCCTCTGCTCCAAAACCCTGTGGCTCCACTCGAAGAACCAAAATTGCAGTGGTCGATTGAAAATTTGAAAGCAACATAGAGTAAAAATTACTCTACATATCCCATTTATTAAGCATGGCTCTCTATTTTTGAATCTAGGGCTTTAGGGATATATTTTCAATTCCTTGACTTTAAGGATGATGACATCATTAAGACCTCATTTTTATTGAAATTTCCTTTTTACAAAAATCATTTTCACTAATTGCATGTGGAAATTTTACTTAAGCATTTAATTTGATTTACTTAGTTAATTCATTTTGCTTAGCATTTTTGTACTTTAAAAATTGTTTAAATGCTCCGCTTAATGGGTCCAAAGGCCAAACTATCAATTTATTAGGTTGCAAGTTGACTAGAGATGAATTTATGAAAGTTTATTATTGCATACAAGATAATACCACAAATAAAGATGCCTCAACATGGTTCTGAGCACTAATATTCGATGTGTGGATGAAATTGGGACATTCAGTGATTCCTAGGCTTAATTTACGTTATTTGATAGAAATCAATTTGAAGTCTGATTGGAACATAGTTGTGGCTAAAATAGGGTGTCTACATATATAAGTATTGATGAGCCCCAAAAATGACTTATTAAATCCATCAAATAACATCTTTTTTCCTTGCATAAGAAGTGGATCTAAATGTAGTTTTTGAACTTGTAATTTATTTAGAATAAAATAGAAAGTATATATCATAGTTATTTATTTAAAATTTATTATTATCTCTTTGTTAGCTATTTATAATGATTATCAGGAAAAGGATGTCAATATGTGCATATGCAGTCCATACTAAGCTAGAAATAATGGAGCATGAAGAGTAACCATTTCAAGAACAATGTTGGAGTAGTTTCAGAGTCTTTTACAGTAGCTCTTAAAGAAGATCTAGCATTTTGGCCAAGCTATGGACTTGACTAGTAGCTATAGACTCACCTAGAATACAGCTATAGACTCGCCCAAGAGCTCTAGACCCATCCAATCTACAGCTACAAACTCACATAGTAGGTACAAACTCATCTAGTCTATATCTATGGATTTCCATAGGTGAGCTACAAACTTTTATAGGTGAGTTACGAACTGCCACAAGTGAGCTATGGACTTCTACAAACAAGCTATGGACTTCCATAGTCAAGCTGTGAACTTCCATAGGTGAGTTATGGACTTCCATAAAACTGCTACAGACTTTGACAGACTTGTTACAGACTACCACAGAACCACCACAGACTCATTTGAAAAGCATTTTACAACATTCTAATTATTATTAGATGACCAATATCATTTTCAACTATCATAAGAATGTTTTCCATTTATAATCTTTCTATGTATAGACTTTCCATTCATATATTGTGTCTAAATATAGATTTGTATACTTTCATTCCAATAAACAACTCTCTTCATATTTTGTGGAGATTGAGATTATGTATTAATCTTATAATAAATATCTCTTTCATATTTTATGAAGATTGAGATATGTTAGAATATCTATGTTGTTAATTATAAATTAGGTGTTGGTTGGAAGCATGAAATTATAAATGTAACCTCCTACATTCGAATGTAATCAATCAATGTACTTTTCTCTACATCATTCTGAGTAATCTATTTTAAAGTTTATATTCTGAATAAATCTTCTTTCAAGGAATGAGATGGTCACTCATTCCAAGGAAGATGGATCAATGTATTTTTGTTTATTTATTTGTTCTAGAACTATCATTTTATTGTAAATTATTAATTTATTTCTATATCTGTAACTATTCTTTTTTACAGTTTGTTGTGAACCTGTAGGTATTTTATTTGTTTATCATTTCTTTTCAATTCAACAATTTACTTTTCTACAATTGTGATTTAATTTCATGCATGTGTGATTTAATTTTTGTAAGAGTACTTTTCAATTTATGTAAGTGTGGAGTGTGGTAGGAGGGACCATTTGCTAGAGATCTCTTTCTCCTATTGCATATTGCCTTTAGATACTAACCCTAGATTGATATTATTAAATGAAGGGTATTGATGACACCCATCAAGTATCATCACCCACTTATATAAAAGACATGTCACATGGTTCCAAATAACTAAACTCTATATGTGAAGCGGTCATGTGATGTGAAGCACCAGAGTCAATGACCCATGTGGGAGTTAGAATTATAATTATAATTAGGGTCTGCCCATTGCTTTCCCCTTACCATCCTCTTTTGTCTTTTATTTACCATGGTCATTTAACTTAGAGGATTCATGGGTTGATGAACTATGATTAGTATAATTAGGGACATTGATAGTGTGCTTCTTAAGCATCTTAGTCAGTCAGTCAATCTACTTATTTAAATATTTGCTTTCATCATGCTTTCCCGAACAAAACCCACATTTGATCATATCTTTCTTAGACTTAACACTGGAAGAAGAGGTCTCATTATTTGATTTGTAGGTGGGAGGATTTACATCCTTCTCTCGATCTTTTTTAGTTTGTTTCTTCTCTCTATTGTTTGAAGCCTTCTCTGTCTTATCAAAAAGTACATGAAATTTTGAGGACTTCACCATGCCCATTTGTATCAACTTATCTTACTCCCAAATCAAGTCGAAAACAAAGGTATTTAAATAAGGAATCTTCCATGTAGATCCAAGAGCACTTTTTATGGCATGGAAAATGGACATAAATATAGAATACTCAAGACCTAGTTTGGAGAGTATTGACAAAATAAATTATACATTTTTATTGTCAATTCTACATTCTTTTAATTGCAATCTCAGAAGTCTAAACTTGGTGAATAAGTCTTGTAGGGTATCATAGTCATCTAGGCTCAAACTAATGAGCTCATTCTCTAACTCATAGCCTCTCATTACATCCTACTTCCCAAAGAGTATTCCTAGAGTGGTCCACATTTGAGTAGCTGTTTCAACAAATTTTATGTGAAAGAGTAGATCAAGAGAGATGGAAAGAAACAATATTCCACAAACGTTATCACAATGGTTGAACTATTTTATTTTGACTTTTGCTACTGAAGGTTCAGTCTTAGTGCCCATCATAATTTGATGGTGACCCTTAAATTACAAAATGATTTACATTTTATATTTCTATTCATGATAATTGAAAGGTGTGAGCAGACTTATGAGACTTGAATCCGTAGCGTAGAAAGAAAAGATGTTGTAGAAATTAAAGAAGAAATGTAAAAAAAACTCAAATCACCACACAATACCCTCTTAGAATTGCCAACAGTGACCCCTCCCTCAAAGTTATAAATATAAGCATGTTCATATAGACGTCGAGCACAATCAAGAATTCATCTTAAGCAATTTGTGCATAAGTATAAAATTGGAGGGACATCAGGCTCAATTGATAATGCATGCAAGAGTGTACAATAGTTACTTTAAAGGAGCTATAGTGGACCCAAGATGACCACTAATACATAAAACACAAAAAAATAAGTACTTTTGAAGAAGGATACATTCAAATCTGAGTTGCCAATTCAAAAATATGCGTGTTTGAAAATCTGAGCTCACATAAAAAATCTCTACCCAACATAAAATTTGAAAATGTTTGCTTTCATTGGAGACACCCAACAAAAAATTAAAAAAGTATGGGTTAATGAATAATTGGTTGGGCGTTAAAGTTAAGCCCCCACTAGTAGGAATCAAGATTTAAGCCTCCCATGTGACCACACCATATGACTAGGGAGCTAGGACTTTTTGTGAATATTGGATGTCACAACATGCAAAGAGGGTGGCGAAATGTATAGTGTGTTTTTGTAGTGGTCAAAACTCACGGTGTATGCCTACAAGAGGGTTGGACTCTAGTGGTAGTGCTTGCATAGGTCTCAAGATTTGACAACATTATCTGCAAGTGTCAGGGTCCAGACAGTGTTTATGTATTTAGCGAGATTTGATGATGTGTTAAGGACGTTATTGGGTTTTGGAACCTGCTTGAGCAGGGGTCGGGTTCTGTCAGCCTTGCATGCAAAGACTCGAATACTTGAAAAGTTTTAAAAGTCCATCAAAGGTGGATTGTGTACCTCGCTCTGTATTTCCACCTCAAAATGTTCAAGCCACTTATAGATTCCAATGAAGGATGGCTAAGACGTTATTTTTGTAGAAAAAACCTGTGTTCACAACAATATGTACACCTTCACTAGAAACTAAGAGAGACACATTTGAGAACTTGACAAACCCTAAAATTGTTTCCTAATTTGCTAATCTTGTTGTATAGATATACTTGAAACTACTAAAAAACCCCAAAACCCTCCAAAAAAACATTGAAAATTGTTGTCACGAATTTTGGTTGTGTTTACAATCAATTTTAGGGTTTTGATGCCTTGTGAATATGATAACACTATGCATTTTGTGATTGGAGACTTCAAATGTATATTTTATACGTATTTTCATGAAATCCAACTAAACTTATGAAACTATTGAAAATCAAGAAAAATAACAAGAATGCTAGCAGACAAGATCTCACTGAAATTTTCAAAAATAACAAAACCACTGTCAGATCATATTTCTGATACTATGTCAGATTGCTCCAAGATCTCTGAATGTCACAGATTGCATGAAAATCCTATAATTAGTTGAGAGCAATGCAAAGCAAAAGCGAGTTTCATATTAATTCATTGATTGAATAACCAAGAAAATATAAAAAAGGTATATTATATAATGAGATATTAGATCATCAAAAAGATAACAACTCAACTTACTATTAGAAAATACATTAAGTATATTTTTCCTAATAAACTTAACAACTTTTAACATGTTGACTATTAACCATATAAATAAATTTGAAAGTAGAAAAAATCTTACACTAATAAAAATAATATATATCACTTTCAAAATTAAATTTTAAATAAAAAATAATATCCATACCTCATAAGTACACATAAAAGACAACTTAATATTCAAATTATAAACCAACTTATTTTTCCTTCATATAAAAATTATAAACCAACATAATTAAATGTGTGAAAGGAAATATTTAACCTAAATACATGTCTTGATAACAACGATCAAGTCAACTTGATGTGACCCCACCCACTTTATCCTCAATAAAAGAAATTTGTGATTAAAATAGTCTCAAATTGTCATGGAATAATTTTTTTGTCATGTAAGAATTTTTCTATAGTTTGTATTCAACATTATTAGCAACCCGCAACTATGTGAAACGTTAATTTAGAGCATATTATTATCTTAATTACCTTTTTTAAATAATAATATTTGACTAATCCAATCCAACTTTATTAGTGAGTGAATGTATATTCAACATGAGGGTGATAATAAACGAATTTCAAAAAATATTTTTTTGATTGAAAAGTGTATTTTATTATATAAAAACTTATAAAATAAAATACAGTTAGTCATACATAAAAATGGGTGAAAATATCATACCCCAAAAGCATGCTGAACTAAACAAACCCCAAAAAAGCAACAGAAACATCTAATCCTATGTTAAAATATAAAAATTATACCCAGATAATATGAATGCTTTTTTTTAATTATATGGAAATAATATGAATGTTTTTTTAATAAAATGGTGTTTGTGGTCATAAATGGTGTTTCTTTATGATGTAATGTCAATTTCAATCTCCATTTTGTTTGTAAACCTTTCTTTCCACATGATAAATAGCATTGCTCATGTTAGATAGTTCAAGTTTATATCATGTACATACACACATATAATGGAGACATGATTATTGTATTTTTATATTGATATGCCATGATGTATTTAGTTATTATATTATCATGTTTTGTGGATTATAGACATGATTGATATGACTCACTTTGTTTAAATTTATATAATTTATTTATAGAGATTTTAATGAGTCATGGATTCTTATGTCTAGTAATATATTTTTGGTATCGCTTCATTATTCTATTCTATTATTAACATGATTGGATATTTACATACTTGCATGATTAGATGTTCATGTATTATGTATAATTAGATATTAGCTCTTTAACCATGTATGCAATGTCTTTTGTTATATACCCATGTCAGGTACCACCAGGAATTGGATATCCAATTGGATATTTTGCATATGGATACATGTAAATATTTAAGTTGTAGTTTATTCATTCATGATAGGATTCACAAAATTATGTGGTTATACTGTGAGATTCAAAGATTGTATCATTGTTATGTTATATATTACGTGAATGTTTTGATGGGCACAATGATTATGCATTTGATAGGGGTCCAAAGGCATAGTGAGGGATAAGAGGTTGACCATTATCCTAAATATTGAACCTATTCTAGACATGACATAAGGGCCTTGTGACTGGCATGAATGTTTCTATCTAACATATGCATGCTTAGACTGCATTATGCCTCGAGAAAACATTCCCTATTGACTTTCTTAGACCATGAGAATGTGGACCAAATAACACCTAGCCAAAACATTTCTTGCATTAGTCGTTCCTATGTTAAAAGGACCTTAATGGAGCCCATTCCAAAACACTTGGATTTTCGGGTTTACCTTGAAAGTGAAAAATTCTAAATTTTTGAAATCATTTTCTTGCAATATAATTAGATATAATTGAGGTGACTTGGATGAGTGAGCCTTAGGGACATTCTAGGAATCTCTCATACCTTTGATTGAACTCTTCAAATTTATTTTAGGGAGGATTATAGCTGCAAGCCTGGAGTGGTCACATGTCCCTCCTTGAATGGCTACAAAATGAACCTACTCCCATTTTGTAATAAATTATAGATGCATCTCCTCATTCTGACTGCAACATAGTTTCAGGATTTTGCAAAACAAAGTTACAGAAAGTAACATGAAGAATAAATGCAGGAAATATTGTCTTTGTGAGGATTGAGATAGGTTTTATACCTTGTACTTGCTTTAAAATGTGCACAAATTGTTAATGTGGTGTGTGTAAATGACCTTATTGTAGGGATATACTTGAGGAAAATGGGAAAGATACTTAAGTGGAACTTAGGGCCTTTATCAGGGTATATGTTAGTTCCCTTAAGCTTTGAAGGTGATGTCTAGGGCCTTAAGGGTTGCATGTTTGTTTCCTTTCCTTAAATCTTGCTGAAAATTAAATAATGCAAAAGCAATGCTTGTGAATCACAAGTTATGCAAATGTGTTTATTGATTTCACTATACTCCTTTCCCTCTTCTTACCTTTTCCCTAAGATAATTTAGTATCCCTATAGTTGGTTGATTTATGTTTTAGTTACTTGGCCAAATTACAACATTAAATTGTTATTATTTCCCCCTATGTCTACATCCTAAATGTTTGTGTGCTAGTCTTTTGGAAAACCTCTTGGGATTGGAGGTTGATGAGGGATATAGATGCTTGATAACATCATTGGCTGGGAGGTGAGCACCTCCCATTTCTGATAGTTGAGTTATAGGTTGGATGCAAAAGCTTATAATAGTTATGGGAAAATAACTTGAATTATGTTGCTTGCTATATGAAAGAAAAGAACTTAAATTGTGTTGTTGCTTGCTAGATGAAAGAAATCATGTTTCATATTGAGTTATTAAAAGGAAGTGTTAATAGAATGTGTTTCTATTATAAAATATAAATAAATGTATATATGTGTGTTAAAAAAGAAAATAAAAGATAAGTGTTTCTTGTAAGGATTGAACCATGTGTTTATTGTTGATGGATTGTTGCTTCTTTTAAAATAAGAATCAGGTCCTTTGAGTTCTACTATCTGTAATTGCTTCTATATGTATCACTTCCTCTTCTGAAAATGTTATGGCTTGAAATTCTTGGATTGTTAAGTGTATATAAATTACTTCTTACTATGTAAAAATTATATGGGTTGAGCCACCCTCTTATTTACTACCTAAGTTTTAGATAGATTTCAAAGAAAATAAGTATATTCTATGTGAATGTGTGAAAATATTACATGGTTTGTTATTGTAGTTTGGACTAAGTCCCTATGTTGAAACCCTAAGTTTTAATGACTAGATATCTTCTTAAAGCCTAAGTTATCTATTGTGTGTTTTTGGAAATAGAAAGCTATATTTGTGTTTTGGAAGAAAAATTTTGCATTTGAAAAGTTGTTTACATATTTATGCATCTTATTGCAAAAAAGATTATTTATTTATATAAAAATTTATTAGTAGTTATTAAAAAAGGATGTGTGTGTGTGTGTGTGTGTGTGTGTGTGTGTGTGTGTGTGTGTGTGTGTGTGTGTGTGTGTGTGTGTGTGTGTGTGTTTATTGTTCAGAGGCGAGCTCCATGAAAATTAAATGCCCATATACAAGACTTAGAAATAATATGTAACTATTCCTTTATGAGAATAAATGAGTAGCTTTCTTTTATAACAAATGGGTTTACCCTCCTTGTAGAGAGGTCACCTACACGACCAAAAAATCTTGTCAGATATACAAAGTTATGGAAACAATTCAAAAAAATATGTGTTTAGTGTTTACCTAGGAAAATAAAATGTATGGGATAACTATAATCCCAAAATAAATATTAATATACATGGATTAAATATAATCCTGAAAGAATGTATTAAAATATGCATTGTTGTATATTTGAATATATTTCTTTATATAAAAAGCATAAATTAAATAAAATAAATATTGAAAAAAATGATTGCTTTAGGAGGGGGTTAGCCCCCCTAAAAAAAAATATTTTATTACAATTATATAAAGTTGGGGAGTGGGAAGAGTTGGCAGAAACACTACCACACATTTGGCTCGTAACACGTTACCCAAAGGTGGGGATAACATTATCATCCACTAACCCTATGGTTGGGTGGTGACAATGTTGTGCTCAATTGCCATTTAATATAAAGGCTATCAAGAGTTGACTCCTTGGTTGTCCCTTTGATGAAATTCTAATTGGGACATCAATACTTGGACATTAAGCTTAAAATGTTTATCTTTAGTGCCTTAGTACGCTTTATCGCATCCCATTTTTCCCGTGCCTGATTATGAAGGTGTTTGTCTATGATTAGCGTTATAGAACATAATTAATAATGGAAAGATTAGTTTCTATACAATCAGGGTTATCAAAGATTGATTAATTTGTTTTATATGATCTCAGTTCATTCAAATGTTTTTTTCATGTTTATATGCTTATGTGATAAAACCAAGGAAATTAATTCATACAATTATATTTTATATAATTATGTGGAATGATTGTTAATTATCATGTTTTTACTACTTCGTATCATGTGATTTTGATATCATGATTTGGATAATTATTGCATGTTCACTTGTCAATGATGCAAGTGCAACCCCCTTGGTGCGAGAGAGAGCATCATTAGAGAGGAGGAGCTAGATACATACAATGGGAAATAGAGAGATAATATAGTAGAATGATGTGTAATCATGACTATAAGGAATGATGTTTCACCTATCTTGGTGCAAGTATTGACATCTGGTTTGATAATTCTTTGATTTCCTTAACATTGCTTTGACTTCAAAATTAGATTGTGATTGTAGGTGCATTAATTATAACTTATAAGAGTTATAGTCATATATGTGGTAATGTGTGTACCCATTATATTAATGTATGCTTGAAATACTTTGTGTTACAGTGTGCAATCTAAGTGAATGCAGATATATGTGTTTGATCGATGAGTCTTTTCAGCATGCTTTGTTACATTTTATGACTATAGAATCCATATGTTATAAATCATTAGGTCTACAATCCAATAGACCTATTATATGGGCAATTATAATTAAATAGTAAAAATCATATGTGTAGCACATGTTTATTAGACCTGGTCACCAATTGAAGTTGTTAAATCCATGTGTTAGTTGTGGTCACTGAGCATTATTAAGACTAAAGTGTTTTGTGGAATATCGGTGAGGTGACATCTCTATCAGCTTGGATATTATGCCTTGGTAATAATAAGGTAGCATGATAAAAAATAGTTGAAATTATTTACAAATTTAAAACAATCATGGAATTTTAATGAATTATGAAGCATAAATAAAAGATGAATAGTGAATATGGAGAGAGATAGTGGGTGGCGTATTAAAGGCATTGAATGAGTATGACATGGATTTTGGAGCATTATAAATGTGGGTTGTTAGTAAATCCACTTCTACCATAATAAAAATAACATCACCAACTTAAATGTAACAACTTGCTTCCTTCTTTGATCACGAACTGTCCTAACATGTGAAAGGCAATGTTGAATGGACAAAAATCATTAAATTTTCCACATGATCCATTGTTATGAGAATGAAGTGAGATCAGATCAAATGAAGTTCACATCTTAGGTGAGGTTGATACGAACTTTATTCGATCAGAATAAACTTTGTTCATGTACCTTATACAAACTTTGGTCTTATTAGTTTTCATTGCTATGAGAACGAAGCAAGATCATATTGAACGAAAGAAGTTCGATCAGACTAAATGAAGTTCGCATCAGAGGTGAGACTGATACAAACTTCATTTGATCAAATAAAACTTTGTTTGTCTACTTTGATATAGCTTTATAGTTTGAGTTTTTTATTTTATTTTGTTTCAAGACAAGCACCACAACAACTCATAACTCATTTATTTTAACTCATCTTATTTATATAGTATAGAGGAAGCTAAAGTCCACATAGGATACACCTTAGAAGGAATCATATTCAAACAAAACTCTTTCAGTCATTATTGTTCAACAAAAATATTAAATTTTAACCTATCAACAACTATGCAAGGTTGTTTGCATTTATTAGAATCAATTGGAAATTAGCTATAAAAAAGAAGAGGATGCCTTGATAAAGGAAAATAGGTTGAAATCAGAAGAAGACAAAAGAGGATGCCTTCCATATAAACTAATATTCTAAAATAAGAGGACCCCTTCCTTAGGACAACAAATTGTACTATGAGAAGAAAAATGCCTTGAGGAGGAAAAAAATATAAATTCTAACGTACCCTTTGAGAGGAGTATGAGCCTCATCAAGAGGAGAATAAGAGGATACCAAGAAGACACCTTGGAGAGATGGTGCAAACCTAGTGCATGCAATTTATCTTTAAAATTATAACTTTGAAATTTGGTGGTTGTTTAATATTATTCATACACACCTTATATTTGTATCATAGTGTGTAATGGTTGTAAAATTGTATAACCAAGATTTTTGAACATAATTATAGACTGTATATTAATTAAAACAATAGTTTCATATTTATTTTAGTGCATGGAAAAGAGTAAGAGTTGTTTTTTAAACATGCCATAGTTTTTGCTTAAATGCCATTTTAAGTCTTCATCCTAAGCCCATGGTGTTCCATAAGATAACAATTGTATGTGATTTTTCTCTCAAAAATCATTATATATTTATCAAGAATGTTATTTGTTATTCATAAATAAGTGTTATTTATTTTGAAAACAATCAACATGCCTTGGTATGCCTCCACCTTTTTATACATGGCTATCAGAGCATTGGCAACTGCAAAGTATGATAAAAATCATCCTCTAATTATTTAGAACTCTTAATTTGGCATAGATTTGGAGTATGTTGGCAAAAGTGAACTAAGCATGACCTAAAATAGATAGCTAATCCTACCTATCATGAATTTATTGAATGAGGTTTATCTATTCAACATTACTCTTCAAAAATAATTATAATTCGTCGTTGAAAAAATAAACATTAAAGAAAACATATATATTTATTATTATTAGAGTTGTAGCCAAGATCACCGGATCAATGGATGCACATGGTGGAATGATCACACGATTCAAGAAAGTGCATATCAAAAATAAGATACAAGTAAATGAAATCATGTATAAGAGAATATTGCAAAAGAATGAGAGCAAATAATAAAATAATCCATATCACCCTGGACTCCATTTAATAGCTCACTAATATAAGATGTACAAATAGGAGAGTCAAGTAAGTAACTCCTCCATTAACAATCATAAATGGCTTAGAATAGACATGTAACTCCTATGATAGAATAACATACATTATCCAATGATGATGGGAAAGATTAACTCCATATGTGTAAGCAACCTAAGCAAGCTAATCCCACAAGTGTAGGAAAACTCCATGTGTGTAGAATAAACCTAATAAACTAATAAAAGAAAAATAATATCCTACACTAACACCCCCCCCACCCCCCCATAAGCATAGCTTAGGTGGGTAAAATAAATGGGTCCCAATAACAAGGCCTAATGAAGTGCCCATATATAAAGCAACTCTCATAAAGTGGAAAAAGGGATAAAACCCATAGGAAAAAACTCCCCACCCCGAAAGAGAGAAAAGAAATAGTGCATGCTTAAAGGACATTGAGAACATCTAAAAATGTATCCACAAGTGAGATCACATAAAGATAAGAAATAAGAAGTCTCCATAGAAGATGTTGAAGTTGCCTACAGTAGAGCTCACAAAATGACTAAAAGACTAAAGAAGCTCCATCGACATTGAACAATGTTTCTTCCTTTTGCCAAAAAAGAACATGAGGTGTGTATTGAAAGTCTACCCATTCCACAAAGGAGGATGAAGGCAGTAGTACAAAGATATCTAAGAGAGGTCCAAAAACAAGGCGTGTCATAGGTATGGCAAGATCGTGTATACGAACTAGATGTAATGACACTGAGGTGAACCTATTAGAAGGACATGGAACATTAGTTAGAAGAATGTCCATGTGAAGAGGAGTTCTCAACGCAACAACTGTTAAAACTAAATAAGATATTGTAGATGAAACACATAAATATATAATATGAATATCCATAGGAACATATGAGTCATCAAAGCTCTCAATGGGTGTATTCACACTAGAAACAATAGACTCCTTCAAAGTACAATAATGTGAAGGCTCTGGAAGAACATCCTAAATAGGGATGAAAGTAGAATCTATAATGGGATAACTAAGGTTGAGCAAAATCTCATCATGTAGTGGTGGCTCAACAAAAAGAAAAGCATAGTCTACCATGAATGTGTCATCACAATAAATAGAGTAGGAGGAAGGAGTACAACAGTCTCTGAAGAGACAATAGGAAGAGGAGGAATGATATAGATCTCAATATGATCTCTAAAAATAGATTATAGGATGCTCCAAATAATGCATGGACATGTTGTATATTCCATATGGCAATAAATATCCATGAAAACATATAACAGTAAGGTACCGAGAACCTTACTAAAAGTGTTAGCCCACTTATTGTACTGACCCGAGTCAGAAGGGGTAGGAATCTATCCATATAGGAATGGAGTAGGATTCTTATTTTTGAGCAAGTGTTCCATGTAAGCACGCTAAGAATCATATTTGGTCTTTCCAAGAAGCACCACTAGTGTAGAATCAACTCTCCTCATCATTTGGTATCTCTCAAGTGGAGTCGACATGATTAAGATAAGACACCAAAGAAGTGCGAGATTGCACAAAAAACTATACATTGATGCTATAATTATGTGCGCTCATGAAAGGGACATTGGATATAGTTAAAAATGCATCCAAGTGAGTAACCAATGCAAGAATCAATACAAATAGTGCACACTCAAAATAGAGATGTCAAGCACAACTAAAATGTATCCACATGTGAGCAATTAGTGCACAAGTTATAATGCAAAAAGCAATAGGGCCTATAGCACATGTAGACCTCAAAGTGTAGCTACATGGTCAGGGTGAGATGAGGATTCAAGTTGATTTAGCAGTTAGGAAACCATGTTAATGGAATTTTAGAACAGTAATCCATGTTTAGACCTATTCTCCACGGCAACACCCAACTCTTCTCTTTTCTAAGTAGAAAATATGAAAACCTAAAAGTTTTGCCCAAAAAATATTTTTGGAAAACATGTTATTTTTAATTATTTTAAATAGTTATTTTTTTAAATTATAAAGTCATTAAAATTAAAAGCATGTTTTAAATTTTTAAAATCACTTTAATTTTTTAGTTACACACCTTCAATATAAAAATAAATGCAAAAAACAGTGGCGTACATCACTTAGAGAAGGAAAACCCACAGATGAACACATAGATCTATGAATTACCCCTCATAATGGTGAATCCAATTTTAATAAACTCAAATATTTCAATGAAATAAGCTAACATCAATAAACAAGACAACCATGAACATGGATTGGTGCTATGATACCATATTAGAGATATATTTAGGATCACTGGATCATCAAATGCACATGGTGGAGTGGTCATACGAGTCAAGCAAGTGCACATCAAAAAGAAGTTATAAGTAAATGAAATCATGTATACATAAATATTGTAAAGGAATAAGATAAGATAATGAAATACTCCATATCATCATGGACTCCATTTAATAGCTCACTAATATAAGATGTACAAATAGGAGAGTCAGGAAAGTAACTCCATGAATAACCACAAAGGGCCTAGAATAGGCATGTAACTCTTATGACAGAATAAAATCCACTAACCAATGATTATGGGTAAGAGTAATTTCTTATGTGTAATTACACCTAAGCAAGATAATCCCACAAGTGTAGAAAAACTCCATGTGTGTAGAATAAATCTAATAAACTAATAAAAGGACAATAATAGCCTACATTAACAATTATAATATTTTATAGATGTTCTACCCAAAAATGTTATCTTGCATGCAATATGGGCTTCTAAAACAAATTGATTTTACTTTACAAAACATGAATACGGCCATAAAACCATAAAATATAGACATTGTCCATAAGAGTGCAAGAGTGGATCTATATGCATAATTTTGGCATATTCGGTTGGAATATTAATGCAAGTGATGACCCTTTTATTAATCATCATCATTAAGGATTGAGTCACTTCAAATGAAAAAAATAATGAATTTATTAAAATAAATATACTTAATGCACTCGGTAGGTAAAACATGTCTATATTCATAACAAGCATTAAAGTTTTTGTATATGTCATTTTGGTGCACTTATGTTATGGTAGTATGAGAAACTTGAGGCTTTTGGATACTGAGATGAGTGAGATTTATATTAAAACCCCATATTAAGATGCATTAGTACAAGCGAAAAGTACATGTTATGCAAAAGTGAATTACAACTATTCAAGGATTAAGTTTACAAAGTTATATTCCCTTCCTATTAAACCTACTAGATCTATAACTCATAAACCGTTGTAGGAATCATCATATTAGAAAGCCTAGTTGATCTTTGGGTACATATTAAGGAGAGTAAAATTTATTAAAGATCCATTGAGATTATATGTAATTATGAATCTAGGTATAACTCTTGATTAGTCTAACATGGGTGGAAAACCTTTTCATAATTAGAGGACTTTGTGATTATTAACATTTGACCTAAAAGAAGCCTCACTTAAATTATGAAATAAATGCAACCATATTTATATATGAGGACCTATAGCAATATAATTATGTGAGAGATCTTGATCTAATGAATTTGTAACAAAGGGTTTCCTACACTTGTAAGTGCAAAGGACAATGCATCTCTTAATATTATTTATAAATTATCAAATGTAGAATACAATATGCATAGAGAAAGGATGAAAATGGAAACTTAAATCAATAAGTTTACAAATCTTCATACTTGGGCTTGTTTTAGTCTTTAATAACAATGATGTTATTATGAATAACTATAAATTTAATTTGGGTCATTATACATTATTGAGATCTTAATATCCATGTTAAAATGTGAAATTTGATTATAATCTTAGGGAACTCCAGGGGTAAATTATATATTACATATAGGAGCTTGAATATATTACAAGCATAGAAATGTGATTTAATCATGCTAGATGTTTTGGGATGTCAGATTTAAGACTAATTTTCCCTTTAAAATAAATTGAAACCTTGTTTTGATCATGTTATTGACCCTTGCATTGGTATTATGTAATTCATGCTCCTTATAAGTGATGTGGGACACTAATAATATGTGTTATGAGTCATGTAACTATATAGATCTAAGGGCCTTAATTTAGATTGAATACATTTTCTTGAAAATAGGACCATGGAAAGCCATAGACCTTGATCTTAATGATCTAAAGATCACAAGTGGACTTGAATCGTGATCTAAAGTCTTTGACATAGGTATCAGTCTAGAAGATAAATTCATTTGAACTTGTCACCATCATAGGAATTATAAAATCCTGTGAAAACATAAGGGTGTGAATTATTGATATTCCTTGTAAGCTTTTGCAACCTTATTTAGGTGTATGATCAATTCCTCCACTAATACCTCTAATATCACATTCGTAAATGGTGTCGAACACGTATACAGGGTATTATCACTTGATCAAAAGACACCCTTTTCACTTATTTTCCCAAACCTAATCCCAAGCTTCGAAAACCTTAGTCTTGGTCATAAATGACTCAATACATTTGAATGAATTAATAATAAGAATTGGGACATCATTAAATGTACAATGGATTATTAACCCTTATTTGGTATGAACTCACATTAGGAATTTTGAGACTTCAACCAACTATTAAATCAAGGTTTCGATTGATTATAATGTTATGGTGGATATTGATACTCATTGGGATGATGATTATATCAGCATAAAGTTAGGAATTGTGAGTTGGATTTGGGTATGATTTACCTTTACTTGATTTATAAACATTTTGGATTCGGAAAAATTATATCTTGCCTTTAAGTGGGAGATCATAGTAGGACACGTTAAGGATTGTGTGTTTGGATATTTAAGATCAATCATAAAGTAACCATGGAAGTTAAATAGATGTTAGAAGACAACTCTTTGAAATTGGGAACCTATATCACACACTCATATGTTAATTCAACTTGGGATAATGAAATCTAAACCCATGTTAAGTAGTTGAATACCATTTGGATGGGTACCAATTTAAATATAGATGTTAAACTCCTTGTAAGCACTCTAATTTATTATGAGTATCAAACACTTTAGAAAGTCAAATACTTATGATATAAACATGGTTTTAACCATGTTCTTGGGTTACACCTTGGATTGGTGACATAGTTTATGCTTGATAAACATAGAACCTTTATATTGGAATTATCATTAGGTCTTAATGTGGATTCAAAATTGTTTAATAGTCATACTATCTTATGTATATAAAAGGGATAGACAAGATTTGAAGTCTATGAGATGACTTGGCTAATCCTAGAATTTTGAATGAACATTAGAAACTCAATACATGTGGGTTTTAGGAAATCCATAAAGTCATATTTTTTTTTCATGATTTTAGCTTCAAAGCATACCTTAACACCAAATATTGAATGCATTTAGGCATCGCTTAATGTTTTTCATAAGTCATGTGATCATATGCATATACCTCAGTGCATATTAGGAGTGTCATATCATCCTATGCCACTTTGCATTAGGGAGTTGTATTTTCTTTGCTCTATCAATTTTTCCTATCTAATACCTTTGTGGAAGGGTAGGACAAATCTCAATGGATGAGATGAGTGTGGAGGATCCGAAAGGATTTGTGGTTGGAAGAAAAACCCTCCAATGGTGTTCTCCCTATTCTATTTTAGAACATCAATGGATTTATTCACGAGGACTATTTCACATGTTACTATTTTAGACATAAACTAACTCATCAAGTCTTGTATATTTACTTGGAAAAATGAAATCATGTAATTGTAATGATGTTGTAAACACTCTAATTTGTTATTCAATCATAGTTATATTTTGCTTTGTATATTATTTTTATATGGAACTATTGGACTAACAAAAGATGTTATATTTTGCTTACTTTTCTACTTAGATGTTGTTATGTTTGTACTTGCAATGAAATAAAAATGTCTTCTTAACCATTTATTGTGAAGGTTACTTTAACTTATTGACATGAACACAAATATGTATTATTAAGTGATCATTATTATACACTCATAATAGAAATATGTTTTATGGTGCATACCTAGATTTTAGCATTAAATGTGTAATAGGATTACTAGGTGTAAACCTCAAATTAATATTATAGTGATGGAAACCAAAAGAATTATTGATTTAAAAATTGAATGAATGAAATTTGACTTGGTAAATGATCATTAATTTTGTACATGGTAGTACTATGAAAATATTTCATAAAGGGAATGCAAAGTAGCTTTGAAATGACTTAACTATAGTTTAGTTATCACATATGTTTGGATCATGAAAATCTTGTTTACATAATTTTTTATTTGATAGGGTAAACACTTTAAAAACTAGAGCTATGAACTGGAGATCACTTTTAACTAGAGCTATGAACCAGTGTGGGGCACAAATCAGGAGGAACAGACCTCCCATCAAATAGAAAACAACCATCACCAACATTACAAACATCACTAAAGGCCACAACTAATGAAACAAATAACACCAACAATACCGACATGACATGATAGCCATCACAACCACTCAAACCATCAAACAAAATAAAAAACACAAATAACAACCAAAAAATAAAGACTGTCACCCTTCAACAAAACTTTTGTAGCTTCTGCAGGAAATTCTACTCAACAACAGCCACCCATGAAGAGTTTGTTTCAATCTAAAACAAGATCCCCTAGAGCCTTTGGGGTATCCCTAGGGGGCCTTAATTTGAAGCAGTCCAAAAACAACCTTATAGTAAGACGTTGGTTTACACAACTGAACGTCGAGGTGAAGCATTTTTGAAATGAGTCTACCCCATTGTAAACCAACTCAGGATCAGCACCATATTTTTCAAAAGGCATTTTAAATCCTCTGATCCCTATTGTGAGGTAGATTTAAAATAGGTCCACTGCATGGACCAAGGAACTATTTTACATTGGTAATATTCATTGTACTTTTGTAGTTCTTCTGCTAGAACCCTTATCAACGACATAATGATCCCCAACTGCAAACCCACTGCACTAGAAACATGAATAGATACAAACTTCCACACAGGGTAAGCACTAGGTTAGCCTAAGACTTTTTTGCCCAATAGGTTTTTTGAAAAATAGATAGTAAATAACAAAAACTCTAAGCTTTCTCCCTTTTCTAAATGGATAAGGAAATAACATAACATTCATCAAACTATGTGAAACAAGATCTCTTACAATAATGCCATGATACATCAAGAGCATAAAGGGTAGGTAAAAATAATCAACATTACACATGGAGTAGTCTTCCCACAAGGTGAAGCGAGTTCTTGGGGGTGCTTTTGCCATAACCCATCTGGGACTTGTAAAGGAAGACCACCATTTTATTGCAGAGATTCTGCTAGCCTTTGGGCTTACTAAACATAGTCCCAAAGCCATGGATACGCTGCTTAGGGTCAGCCATTATTTCACTTTGGTTCTTTTGACCAAAACCTACCCAAAACCTCTGGTAGAATACCACCATTTCATCATAGGAGTTCTGCCAGTCCTTAGTCCTACCAGACACAGTTTCAGACCAGCAGATATAT
Organism: Torreya grandis; assembly: GCA_037957365.1. NCBI lineage: Eukaryota > Viridiplantae > Streptophyta > Pinopsida > Cupressales > Taxaceae > Torreya > Torreya grandis. The sequence continues at coordinate 115,720 of JARHVA010007506.1, read as the reverse complement.
CTCTTAGATTTAGCAAATCTTTCGCTCTGGTATTTTCTACCAAACCCCACCCAAAATCTTCAATTTCAAAACTCAAGGAACTCTAGACTTTCGAAATGGTTCTTCCAACCCAGCAGGCCTTTCCCCCCTCAACAAACCCCCTAGATCTGGGTCTAGATCATCCCCTTCACCCTCCTCCTCTTCTCGCCCAGATCCTTAAATTGAATTCCTTCCCTTGCTCCTTCCATTGTTTAGCTCAATTCCTCTAAAAGTTAAGTTGTATCATTGTTTACATAATTGTTTACTAAGGAATGGAATCAATAAGAAACCTTTCGATATGATAAATATAAAAAATAAATACAAAATCTGGTACATTTTTTTGGTGTCTAACTAGAGGATTCTTACACAACTACACAACCATTAATGTTATTTTAACTTAGTCTTCAACATTTAAGTTCAACTTTAAGCATTTAAATTGGCCTTGAACTTTTACATGCCACTATAATAAAGAAAAAAAAATAACTTCAAATTATATCGTCCTTGAATTTAATATAAACCAATACAATGAATAAAATATTTTTCATTTATTATATATATAGAAATATGCATTAACAATAAGCCTATGAAAAACTTATGCATAGACCTTGAAACCCTTACAAAGAGGCTCCCATGGAAGGGAAACTTGTGTAAAAGAGGGAGAGCAAAGGCATAACTTGGCCTCCTCCCCTCTACTACTACTCACACATAGCAAATAAAAAACAATAAACTTGTAAAATAAATCTTTCACAAATGCGAACACAAGAATTTTCAAGGGCTCCTTTTTTTATAAAGCTTTCCACAATGATCAAGGCAATATTATGGTTCCAAGTGAATGGAGGGCCCAGATTTAAACAATCCTATGGCTTCGATATAATTGCCTTTTGACTAAATGTTATTTTTTAATAAATAAATTTAAAATGGAATCTTCTCCAATGTGTTTGGTTGGATTATTTAATATTTAATTATTCATAAAACTACGGTTCTTTGGATTATTTGAATGACATTATGTGGATTAATTTATTAGATTACATTTATCAAGTGAGAATTTAAATTAAAGATCTGATTTGATTTTTTTATCTATATATCAAGGTATAGTGTTATAGTGCCTTGGATCATTTTGACCTAGAAAGTTAAGTGAGTACAGATATGGAACAAAACGGGTCAATTTAACTTTTGAGTGTTATGTTATTTCCATTAATTTAATTTGTTTTTGTAATCATTAAGGCATGGTTAAAAAAATTCGACTTTTTTTAATGTTAACGCTGAATTTTTAAACCATTATTTTAATAATTTTTTGAATATTTTTAACTCATTTATGTTGTATATATTTTGAACGTTACATGAATGATAAAACAATAAAAACCTTATTCTCATCACAATCGACAAATTATTTTAATTTTATTTCGCTTAAAAACACACTGAAATATATAAATAATAATTTCCTCACTTTACACACAAAAGTGACATAGCAAATTACTATAAAACTATTTACACAACAAATTAATCTGAAATCTAAACCAATGTCCATAAAAATATAATAATTCTTAAGCCACAATGCCTTATCCTAGAGCTGTCTAAACCACATTCTCATTTCTCATGAGATTTAGTTCATTATATTGTTGACCTAAACGACCATACCCTTGTTGAATTGTATAACCCATTAATGAAGAAGATCCCCATCCCAAAAGTCACTAATTATTGTTTGCAATCTAAATACTCATGAAAGAGCATCAAATTGCCCTGCAATCAAAGGACTAAACCCAGATTGGGAGGATCTCTGATGAAGAAATGCTTGCCCGGATTATCCAACTAATCCCAATTAATCCCATGGAATCAATAAAGTCTATAATCAACCCACAACTTTTGTGAAGCATTGATTCACATCATAATTTATTAAATAATATGCCACAACATATACTTTCTATTAACATGAACAAATTGGATGGATTTACAAAGTCGAGTAGATTACATATATTGATTATGGTGGGGCCGCCTAGAAATAGAACATAATCATTATAACTACAACGTAGGTTTTTTCTAATTGAACTCTTACACTCTGAAGAGATTCCTCAAAGCAATAACCCTAAATTGCTCAAGGCTCCACCACTTTATTTGAAAAATGTTGATGAACCATATAGTATTTGGGTAACCCCCTTGTGATCTTTAATAATACCACCAACATGTGAAGCCCCTGGATTTTCATGAGACGTCCTATTTGTATGAAAAGTAACAAATTGCAGAATAAGTTGGAAGAATGAAAGTTTCTCCTACAAGTTAGGAGAATTGAAATATCACTATAAAAATGCTATCAACACTTCACAAATCATCTTTTTAAGATATTCTTCTCATAATTATTTAAATTTCTCTTTTTATGTAATGGTGTTTGACTGATCAAATATTTTTTTGACGCTGAGTGAAGGCGCATCCAATGTGAAGGTATCGACTAACAAATCTCAAGGAATATTCTCCAATTACATTGTTGTCAAATAACCTACATGATGAAATACAAAACCTATAACCAAATATGTGGCGCAATCATGAAATTTTTTATGCTTGGAAAGCGGTCCTCTCCCCTCTTTGCTCAACCACTCCTTTGGATGCTCCTCTTGAGAAGAAGATAACAGAGGAATGCCCTGCTCAGTCGTGAGAGGAGCTCATCCCTTCTGCTGATAATTTCAACTCTGTTGGAAGAACCTCAGACACCCATGTCCTTGATGATCATTTTGCTTCCCCGAGTTCATTCTTCAAGGCTCGAACCACCCCTTGTCTCCTTAAGGCTAACTTGGGCACTTCGTCTAAGTAGAGAGGTCATAGATCCGAGCTTAAAAAACTGCAACAAGAATTGGAATATCTTATCAAAAATGGGTGTGGAAGTTGAAATACTTCCTTTTTAGAGGAGGTTGATCCCCACTTGCAGGTGACTTCCTTCACCTTCGATCCTAGTCCGTTCTAATCTTTTATATGGTCGTTGTTGTTTGGTGTCAGTTGAATTCTCGATGGATGTTTTACAGACTAGTTGTTAATAGTTTTTAGTTTTCTTGTCAACTCTTGCCTTGGTTTTATTGGTTTTCTTTCATGTTGCTTTGTTTTATATTTTCTATTCTGGGGATCGTGGTTTCTATGTTATTTCCCATTTGGGTTTGTTTGTCTAGGGACTGGGCCCCCTATTGTGTCCTAGTTTTAATTGTAGATCTTTGATCTCTGTAAAAGATCCCCTTGTGAGTTGTGGGGCCCCGTCAAAACCCTTACTTCAATTTTACCTATATCTAAAAAACATTGATAAATTTTAAACAAAATGGTGTTTGTGACCATAAATACATTGTTTCTTTAAGTGATAAATTAGTGGAAATCCTTATCCTTATCACAAATGACCAATTATTCTAGATTTGTTTTGCATATGAACACATAATGATCTGTGTGCAACTGTTGCAAAACCGAACACACTCCTCATTTGTTCTACTGCACAGAGTTCGCATGTCTTACATAATCATGTACACTCCTTTGCTCAAAGTTTGTTAACAACCTTACACACAAGTCTCGTGCCTACTAGTAGACTTTCATGCAGTGTTCACCTTAGATCATAGATTGCACACTTTACACAGCACAGTCTCACACACTTCGCGAACATCTTCTGACGGACTTGACGTCCCAGCGATGTGTCGGCCTACCCTGATCATGTGATTCAAAATGTGGCCCAACTAGCCATTAGATACCAACCGAGGATCACAAGATTGGGAATCATTGAAGATAGCCTGGACATTAAGTGTTCAAACGATTGCCAACTACCACATCTGATAGGAGATGAGTGCACCTATCAACTTCTTCCATGGTAGTTGTATAGCAGTTATTATTGTTCTTGTATTATGCATGTTAAATATGTAACATGTGCATCTAGCATAATAATTAATAACATAACCATATCAATGTCATACACACCGTTGTAACATAATTAGCTTACTATGTGCACCTACTCTATATATACACACTATAGACATCGTAATTTGTATTCCCTATTATTTGATTTATAAATAGAAGTTGCACTTTTTACAAGTAAGACTTATGCTCCATTGAATCTGTATTTGATTCAGGGTTTTTTAGTGACGGATATTCATTAATTCAAAAATATTCTATTTTTAGGATTTTGGTTTTAGCAATTTTTAGGGTTGGTAGATGGGACTAGATCACTAAAATTTTAGGGATATATATTTTTTAGGGTCAGCTCGCCAACCCTTTACAATAATATATAAGATCACACTTAAATTTGCCATATATATATATAGTAGAACCCCTGAGATACCAGCCCAAGCAACAAGCAAAACTAAAACTGGAAGAGCACAAAACTGAATGACAATAGCGAATGAAGAAAATGAATGACAGTGCCGAATAATAAACCCTAGTTTAGATGTTTGATTCCACTATTCATCTACATTTTTCAGCTTTATTGTTTGGCATAAGCATTTGGTTAGGCCATTCAATTATGTTGTTTGGTCATGCCATTCTGCTATGTCATTTAGCTATGTCATTCATCTGTGTCATTTAGTTGTGTCATTCGGTTGCACCATTCATTTATGCCATTCAGCTAAGTCATTCAAATTTGTCATTTGATTATGTCATTCATCTCTACCATTTGGTTAGGTCATTTGGTTATGTCGTTCGACTAGGTTATTAAGCTGTGTCTTTCATTTGTGTTGTTCAGTTGTGTCATTCATGATTTGGCTCTATTATTTAACTTTGGTTGTTCATCTATGTCATTCGACTGTGTCATTTGGCTCTGTCATTTGACTCTATGATTCAATTTGATCATTTGGATCTATTTTTTTGGCTCAGGGGCTGTATGGGGAAAACATCGATAGAAAAATTTGCCATCACCCACAGATGATCTGCCATACCAATGAATCAAAATTTTCTAGATTCACCAAATATTTTCAAGAAGTTTTCCAATAAGGCCTCTTAAAATGAACCCTAGTTTGATTGTTCCATCTAAATACTCTTCATGCATTCACTCTACATAACCAAAATTAGTTATCCCCCACACACTCAGTCTTGGGCCCCATGGTGTAGATCATTGGTATCAAAGATAACTTGAGGATTGGTATCAGAGCTTCGCTTTATTACTTTCTATGCATGTAACCACATGAGCGTAATGAAAGAGAGAAGGTTTAACAGTCGGTTCTATTTTAGAGATTCCAGAAGGATGTCATAACAAAAGTAAGATGGCTAATGCCCAGAACCAACCTGATGTAACCCCAAAAGTTTGAAGGCTCATTACTGATGCATTAGAGGCATAACACACTAAACTTTTTGATCAATTTTGTGAGTTAATGATGCAGCTCAACTTGATGCCTTCCCAACCATCTCAATAGTATGCTCCACAATAGTTTCAATAACAAACCCCCTTCAAAGTACAAGTCAATCTCAACATCCCTTTGTTCAAAGGCAATATCAATGCCAAAGCATTATATATTTAGATTCGACAACTAAGGCATACTGCTTAGTCAACTGCTTCAGCAATGCTAAGAAGATCACCTTCATAGTACTAAAGATGTTCTTTTAGTTGTTCATTGGTGGAAAACCTTCAATGCACAATGTGCATAGGAGTGCATTCCAATCAAATCATGGAAGACTTTTATCGATGTGCTAAATGAGGAATATTGCCCTCTTTAACACTTTGAATATGAATACATCAAGTTTCAACAACTAGTTAGCCTAAGGATCAGTTAATAGAACATTACACCAACATATTCCATGGCTACTCTATGTGCCTACAGGATAACTTAAATGAATAACATAGGGTGTTAAAGTACATCATCAAACTCTCACCTTATATCTGTGTGAAGCTAGACTTCTTGAATTTTGACACTTTGAGACAAGCATATCAGAACACCACTAAGATTGAAGCCAAGGCAAAGATGAAGTCATGCACTACCTCTTCATCCAACATAGTGAGAAAGGCCCAACCCTCGCATAACTCCACATCGTATCCCCTTACACAAAAACACTACCTTTATTACAAAAATGAGTAGCCTCAAAAGACTACACAACACTCAAAGGCTATTGTGCCTTTCACTTCAAATAAAGGCAAGAAGAAGTCTAGTGATAAGTGGTGCCATTGCCATCACTCATCCACCCATGATGACTTTGAATGTCATGCACAACAATCCTTGCTTGCATAATCCGCATCAGGAGCCACACCAATTGATAGCACAAATCTATATGCCTCTTGTCTAAGCACTAACGCCACTAGGATCAACATCTCTGAAGAGTGCAAATGTCTCTTCCACACCTAGTTATGGGTGAAGGGTCAGCCTCTCCTTGTCATCATTAATAGTGGCAGTTAGAAGAACATCATTACTTAATCAATAGCTCAATGCCTTGGTCTTACCACTACTATGCACCCTAAGCCATATTCTTTGGGGTGGTTGTAATAGGGGAAAGATATACAGGTTTAATGACAATGTACCTTCTAGTATAAAATTAACCCTATCAAGGATATCGTCACTTGTAACATCACACCTTTGGAGGTCTATAACATCTTGCCAAGAAGATCGTATCTATACAACTGTGAAGTTATATATCAAGCTTAGACACAATGTTGGACTATTCATACACAAGATCATTTTTGCCACTTGTTTGAGTCAGCGCCCATGACCAAAGTCACCTCAGTCTCTGCCAATCAATGTCACAAACTTGTATCGCATGCATAAAAGTTCATGTTACTCATGGTTTGATCTGACACACCTACATAGAAAATGACAAAGCACATGCTGGTGGTGCACAACACTCTTACAATATCACAACAACAACTCGACAAGTTATGGATCAGTGTAGCGAAGTATTCACATATCCTAAGGGCCTTCCAACACACTATGTAGTAAAATATTACATTGATTTGGTCCCTGAATCCCTTTTTTTGAATAGCCCCTATATCATAGATCAATTTGGGAGAATGATGAAATCTAGAGCCAGATACAAGAGCTTCTTGATTAGGCAAGATTAGGGATAACTCTTTGCCTTGTGGGAGTTTGATAGTCTTTGCACCCAAGAAGGATGGGTCTTGGAGACTCTGCATAGACTATCACACACTTGTTCATCCTCAATGAATGTACAACCATGCACATGCTCACACTTAGAATAATAATCTCTTGTACTTTCAACATGCCTACAACATAGCCCTTTACAACTCTATAGGTCACAATCCATTTTAGACATGTCTTGGGTTTCAACCTTTGACACCTCTAGACCTCTCCTACCACATACCAACTGGCACCAGGTCACACACATATGAATGGGAAGTGGACAAAGATGAGAAGTTTCTGTAACACATCCAATCTGTTCATCAATAGGTTCAATAGATCCTCTCTTGCACACAAGCAAAGTACAAGGAGCACCATAATGCACATCACATACCTCATATATTTCAAGTTGGCGATAAAGTTTGGTTGCACCTTTAAAAGGAATGCTTCAAAGGTCCACACCAAAAGATCAAACCTTTGTGCTATGGTCCTTACACCATTCTATGTGTAGTTGGTGAGAACACCTTCATTCTTGATCTACTTCAGTACTTGGGCATGCACCTAGTCTTTAATGTGGAACTTCTCAAGCCTTACACTGTGCCACTTCTTGAGCTAGCAGTGACACAATATCCTTTTGATTTGGATCTTGAACATTGTGCCCTGCAAAGACGGACCAAATCATCAAAATGACAGACAAACACACACGACATGGCACACATCAACTTTTTTGAGGGGTCAAGGTTGGACAATACATTGATCAAGCTCAGTGGTACACTTCTTAGTAAATTCAAGTGTAGTTCCCTTAGCTGCACATCGACTTGATGGAGACCACATTACTTTTCAAGAAAGGGTGAATGATCCGTGTTTAGTCCAACACTCTCTTCATTTATTCTATTGCACAAAGCTCACACCTCTCATATAATCATGCACACTCTTTTGCCCAAAGTTTGTTGACAACCTTATGCACAAGTCTCACGCTAGTTTGTACATTTTCATGCAATGTTTGCCTCAAATCACATATTGTGCACTCTGCACTACACAGTCCCACATACTTCACGAGCATCTGCTCATGGACTCAATGGCTCCTCTAGGACCCACCTCAGTGCATCCACGTATTGGCCTGCCCTGATTACATGATTCAAAATGTGGCCCAACTAACTATTAGTTGCCAAGCGAGGATCACATGATTGGGAATCATTGAAGATAGCTTGGACATCAACTATTCAAACCATTGCTAACTACCATATTTGATAGGAGATCAATGCACCAATCAACATCCTCTTTGGTCGCCGTATAGTAGTTATCATTGCTCTTGTATTATGCATGTTAAATATGTAACATACACATCAAGCATATCAGTTAACGACACAACCAGATCAATGCCATACACAGAGTCGTTTAACATAATTAGCTTAATATGCGCATCTACTTTGTATACATGCACTGTAAACATTGTACCCTATATTCCCTGTTTTTTACTTATGAATATAAGTTGCACTTTCTGCAAGTAAGACTTCTGTTCCATTAATTGTGTGTTTGATTGTTCCATTTGAATGCTTTCCATGCATTCACTCTACACAACCAAACTTGATTGTCCCCCTCACACTTGGTCTTGGGCCTCGTGGTGTAGATCACATAAAGAATATAAGGCTGACAATTTCCTTACTTTGAGTACAAAAGTGACATCAAAGGCTTGTAAAACCATTTACAAAGTAAATTATCTTGAATATTCAATTTAATTAGAGCCAAGGTCTATAGAAATATGATAACTTCTAGACCACATTGCCTTATCCCAAAGTTATCTAAACCACATTCTCATGCGATTTAACTCTTTATGTTGTCAAATTAATCAACCATCCTCTTATTAAACTGTGTAACCCACTGATAAAAGTGGTCAAACACCTTGAAACTTACTAATTATTTTTTACAATTTAAATATTCGTAAAAGAGCATCACATTACCCTATCATCATGATTAAGAGAATTTTGATTAACGAAATATTCTCCCAAATTATTCCTTACAAAAGAGATAATCAACTCCCTCAACCCATCCATCATCCCATCTTTGTCGTAATGAAAGCAACCCTCCCTTGGGTGCTTTAAAGAAGGGTACCAAATCCAAAAAAGCAGAAGTTAAGTGAAATTTTCAACAACAAATATAATGTAAAGAGAAAAAGTAGGCTACTTCACAAAAAGGGATCCCAATGGTCCGAAACAGGTAGACCATAGTTCGAGAAGGTCATATTTACCCCCTCCAAACATTAGGTCAACCATAGTCCCTAATCGGGAAAAAATCTGGTTTGCAACCGACAGATGTGGGTCCCAAAAACCTTCATTAATGAGTTACCTAGATCGCGCTCGAAATATCTATTTTAACTAAACTTTGGCCGGTTAAATCTGAAAATTTAATCAATTACTTAGGAGTGACCGTTCACCAATAGCCAATAGAAAACTGGATCGGACTGCCCGAGGGTAGCCAGCGAAGCTGCCCGCTGCCCAAAATTTGCAACCTATTTCCTAAGTTCCGCACCTACGTGGCAGGTGAGGTGGACCTGGAACGAGAGGTCGGGGCCGGCCGATGTCACGGGCAACGGACGACCCAGATTTCATCTCACCTGTTGACGGATTCCAAAGTTAGTAAAATCGAGCCTAGTGTATAGCCAAAAGTAAAGGGGCAACATTTTCTACTGTGAAGTACATCCTTCAGGAGATTGGTAGATAGTCGGTGGTTTTCGTTGCAAGAAAGGGAAAATGATATTTATGAGATTCTCTCGGTGAGTAGAATGCCGAAAATTTTCTGAAGGGGAGGGCATTTTCGGTGAAGCGTTTTTGTGGCGCGGGAGGTTTCGACTTTCGAGTGCCACAGTCAAGCGATCCGTCTTTGCGTACGCCATATTGCAGGTATTTTTCGACGATCTGCTAAAAGAACTATGTTTCTGTGTAAAATTTGGGGCTTTCCGGTTCGATTTATGTTTTAGATGAAATTTTAGCTCAAATGCCAGATCGGATGACTCGATCTTTAGGATTTATGTAAATTTCTTGCGGCAAGTCTCCAATTTCTGTCTATATTCCACATTGAAGCTGTTTAGAAATAAATTTTGGATATCAAGGCGCATTTAGTGTGTTTTATGGATTTTTTTTTGTTAGAAATTACTAGCTCTGCTTTGGAATGATTCGAATTTGGGTTTAGCTTCCATATCGAAGCTGGTTTTTTGGGAAATTTTCGATATCATGGCGTGTTTAGTAAATATTTTGGCTATTTAGTGAAGAAATTGCCAGGCTTGCGGCTAAGCGCTTCCAATGTCTGTAAGTTTTTTATATAAAAGCCGTTCTTTTACAGAATTGGATATGGAAGGCGCATTTAGTTAATGTTTTGGGTATGTAGTGTAGAAATTGCTAGCTTTGCTGCAGAACGCTGTATATTTTCTTTAAAGAAGTTGTTCTTTTTGGAATTTTGGATAACCAGGGTGCATCTAGTGAATTTTTTGGTTATTTATGGGATTCTGCCTTTTTGCCGTGGATTAGTGGCTACTAGGCCATTGTGTGTGTAGAGTCTAAATGTCTCAGCTGGATTTAGAGGATCATGCAAGTCTTCAATGAGATGTACGCTGTGTCTATAATATATCTGTATCTTTTGCTTTTCTTTGATCTTCTTGAGATATGATTCGAACTTGACATGATCTAGCTTGTATTGTATATCTGTGATTCTTTTCACAGGTTCAGATTTTTTAAAATTATCTCTGGGAATCGTTGTGCTATATCCATCGTAGGTTGTATTGGTTCAGCTTTATCAAAATGTTGAGTTTTTTAGGGTTTAGTTTGTGGACTCTGGTGTCTTCTTGTGCTATATGGTAGGGTTATTTAACTCTTTAGACTTCATTTTAATTCAGAATTTGGCTGTTGGAGGTGTAGGGTGGTTGAATGCAGTGATTTGACTGGTTCTTGGGAAGATTTGCCAATTGAGGCTATTGAACTTGCCATTTGTGGCCAAAATTGCCATTATTTTTGGGGAGTTTAGACTGTGGCAGGTAGATTTGGGCGTGTTGGCATCCTTTTTGTGACATTTTACTTCCATCAGAGCTGGAATTTCTGCCATTTGTAGATTCTGCCTGGATTAAAAGCTAAGGTCTTTCTGTTTGTGGAGATTCAGCCATGGCTCCCAGTAAGTTGCGAAAAGCTCTTGGAGTTGTCAAGGACCAGACAAGCATCAGTATAGCAAAGGTGGCAAGCACCAATGCACCTGATCTGGATGTTGCCATTGTAAAGGCGACCAGTCACGATGAAATTCCCATAGATGAGAAGTATGTGTATGCAATTTTGCACCTCACTTCCTATTCCAGAGGTTATGTCAGTGCCTGTGTTCACAGCTTGTCCAAACGGATTAGCAAAACACACAATTGGATAGTGGCACTTAAGGCCCTGATGCTCATTCATAGACTCTTGCTAGATGGTGATCCAAACTTTGAGCAGGAAATTCTTCAGGCCATGAGGCATGGTGCACGCTTGCTTAATCTTTCTGATTTTAGAGATGATTCACACTCAAATGCATGGGATTATTCAGCTTTTGTGCGCACATATGGTTTGTATCTCGATGAGCGCCTTGATTGTTCAATTTCAGGGAAATGTCAGTTTGGTGATAGAACCAGTAAAAATCAGAATCAGTTGCCCAGGGGACAAAGTGATTATGCAGGATCTAGTTACCGTGGTGCTTATGAATACAGTGATGGGCGTTATAATGACAACAATGGATACAAGTCTGGTTACAATGATTATGAATCCAGTTATGGGGGCAGATCCAGGTATGGGGATTATGATGCCCCCCGAAAGCAGGATGTTGAAGAAGTGAAGACGCCTATAGTGGCTGTCCGAGATATGAAGCCTGAAATGATACTTGATAGAATGCCATATTGGCAAAGGCTTTTGGAACGTTTTCTGGCCAGTCGTCCAACGGGTGCTGCAAAGAACAACAGATTGGTTCAGGTTGCACTTTACCTGGTTGTGAAGGAAAGCTTTCAGCTGTACAAAGACGTTAATGATGGTCTGGCGATTTTACTGGATGGGTTCTTTGACATGGAATACCAGGACTGTGTCACTTCATTTGACATTTATTCAAGAGCTTCCAAGCAGATTGATGAACTTGCTGCCTTTTACAACTTGTGCAAAAACATCGGGGTCTGTAGGACCTCAGAGTACCCTGAGGTCCAGAAGGTGTCAGAGAAACTGCTTGAGACTCTGGAAGAGTTTTTGCGGGATCGGTCATCTTCTAACAAAAACAGACCTAAAAGTCCAGAGCCCAGGCCTGCAAAGAGGTCTGAAAGCCCTGGTCCAAGGTCTGAAGAGCCAGTTGAGGATATGAACAGCATAAAAGCTCTCCCAGCACCAGGGGATGATCTTCCTACAAAAGAAATTGAAAAGCCCAAATCACCAAAGGCCCAAAATGAAAAGGAAGCTGATTTGCTAAATCTGAGTGAGGATGCTATTTCTTCTGAAGAGCAGGAAAACAAGTTTGCATTGGCACTTTTCACTGGTGGGTCGTCATCCACAGCTAGTGCCACAAAGAATTGGGAGACATTTTCAGCTTCAGAGGGACCCGAGTCATCAAATGGGACAACTTCAGCATGGCAAACACCATTGGCAGAAACCGGCAAGGAAGGATGGGAGCTTGCTCTTGTTGAAAGTGCAAGTAATCTTTCCAAGCAACAAAACAAAATGCCTGGAGCTTTTGATCCCTTAGTGCTGGATGGTCTGTATGAACAAGCTTCAGCTCGTCAGCAGTTCAACCCATATGCTCAGCCTGGAAGTGCTAGCAGTGTTGCGGCTTTACCTCGTCCAGGAGCAGCTTCATACTTGGCATTACCTGCTCCACCCACACAACAGGGGGTAGCTCCAGCTTCTGTTCTGGCAGGAGGAGACCCATTTACTGCCTCATTATATGTTCCACCGCCTGCTTATGTACAGATGGCAGAAATGGCCAAGAAGCAACAACTTTTGGTACAGGAACAACAGCTTTGGCAGCAATACCAGAACAATGGCATGCAGTATCAGAACAATATCATGCAGTACCAGAACAATGGCATGCTGTACCCGAACCCTGGCCTGCCATACCAGAACAATGGTATGCAGTATAGATTTGGTTGACAAGCCTTTTGCATAGACTTCAAAATTTATTGGATGGGAATGCCTACTGGTGCAGCCAGGCATGCGTGGATGGCTAACAGGCGAGGAGAGAAAACAAGATAATATTTTATGGATTTTATTGCATATGATGAAACCTGCAAATCTATCTTTGCTTATGTAATTCTTTTTGCATGTGATGAAATCTGCCATTGCATGTTGTCTTATGTAATTTTTTTGGGGTGTTATTTATAATTTGCCATGCTAGTTATAGGAAGTGATGGATTTTCAATTCGCTATCACTTGAGGTCAATAGTTTTATGGATCAGGTATCCTGATATTGGTTGCATAATTCTGGGAGAAATTTTGTTTAGTATCATATTTTCTTGCTGATTTTGGTGTGTATGTTGGAGGAAGTCTAATTGGATTATATTTGTTATTTTTTCAACTTTTTTTGGATATACTGTTGGGCAAGAAATGGTATATTGGACATTTTCTGGTAACAGTTCTTTGAAACACCTACGAAGAACCACCCTATTACAAAATCCTCGAATTATGTAATTTTCCAGTTTTAAAGACTTCAATTGAGTGTCTTTTCGGCCTGGCTAGAGATTTGATAAATCACATCAAGTGATTTTGATCACTTCATATTCTCAGATTTTGTTAATCAGGAAAATTATTAAATGTGCATATGATCGTTGAGCAGAAATGAGTTTGAATACCTGCAAGAAGAATGTTCAAATGGCGGGTACAAAAATAACCATTGTAACACAAATTGTAGATATTTGTAGTTTGGGTATAATTCGCTTGTAATCCTGTTTAGATGAAGCTCTTTTCTAAGCTTGAGCTGAGCATAATTTATGGAATTTAACGCAAGATTTAATCATTAAAGGGAAAATAGAAAAACCCGTTCCAGTAGTCTTTGGGAATTTTAAAAAGGTGTCCTGGAAAGGGAGATGCCTTGAAACATGCTAGAACATAGAAGCCTGTGGCGAACACTATAAATTTCATAGAGAGCTTTTTGTATATAAATATTTGAAACTATCATTTAATACTATGCCAAAATTAAAACCAGGGGTTCGTTAAAAGCAGGAACCTCAGGGGATGGCTACTGAAAGTGATTCTCTTATAAGTCCCCCAGCAGTTAAAAAATTAAACAAAATATGCTGAAGTCCCAAAATCATTAACTTTAGAGGTGGGGGGAGGGAGGTAGGTGCAGGGACAGAGGCGGCATTTCAAATCTGGTTACTTGAGTGGATGAATAAGGGGGCCTCTATTTTATATATAAATATATTCACCAGAAGAGCTGGGTCCTTGTAACTATACTGAAATCTCCTGGTTGACCAGGCCCAAAATCCTTGAAGAACTTCACTCCACACAAAATAATAAAGAAAAAAGAGGCCTTAAAAGACAAAATATTAGGACGGGTTCCTTATTTTCTTAAGGATATCATAGAACAGTGCACAGCTGAGTGTTTTTGGTTGCATGAGTTCTTGCTAAAAATTATGAACATATGATTAATGGTTTGATCATACGAATAATTGTTGAATTATCCAGCCTATCATTTTTTGAAGTTTATTTATGATATAGTTGTTAATTGATCGTGTTCCTTTTGGTCAAAGTTGTCATTACGGAGACAGGGCCATTGTTGTAACACTGATGGTGTTTATCTATTTATCATTGAAGTATTTATGATAAAACTTGACAAAGCCAAGAAGGCAAAAGGCAGGCTTTGATCCAGATTATTCCACAATAAAATTTTACATATGTCCTCTTTTTTATGAACATCACTGGATACAGAAGGACATTTATGCGCATCCTCGGTTCATGGCAACTGTATGGTAACCGAAACTCATAATCAGTAGTGCTATAAATACACTTGAGTGGGAACAGAAATATTTTATTTTGATGTCACCACCATTTTGATATTCTGCACAAGAAAAATGAGATCCGATCTTGAGTGTCACGAATATCACTTTAATTTTTATTGGATCCTACTGCATAATTTTGATTAAATTTTTATTACACTGAGAAGTGTTCTGCAATCGCATTTGGGGGGTGATGGTGTGCTGTAATATCTGTGAGTATGTTTTTAGTTCCAACTTTAAATTTGACATCCATTTGATCGACATTAAAAAATATTCTTTTTTCTTGGAGAATTCAATTGAAAAATTCTAATACCTTGGTCATAGGTTGAAGTTTGAAGCCCGTTATTTTTGAGAAAAAGTTTTTTCAAGCTTGACACATTGGCATGGTTAGATTGACACGATGTCACTGGATAATCAGAAATTTGCGAAGAAGGTAATGAAATTATTAATAATGCAGTATGTGAAAAGTCTGAGATAAGGACCTTGAGATTGATCTCTCTAGGCTTTTTTCAGATGGATGCAAAATATCTGTACTAGTTATTATGCCAAGAGGTGTTTTACAGTAGCACCCGGGGGCGGGCGTTGGTGGGCTATAATGTTCACGAGTGTGTTCATTTTTACTTGACCTTAAATTTAATGTCCATTTCACTGTCATTTCAAAGTGGTTCCTTCCTTCTTGGATAAGTCAATAAAAAAACTCTTAATATCTTGGCCACACGGTAGAGTTGGAGCCCCTATATCTTGGTCACACAGCGGAGTTTGGGGCCTCCTTTTATTTCTAAAAAGTATTTTTCAAGCTTGACACTTCGGTGTAGTTAGATTGACATGATTTTTCATCAGTTAAGAAGGTAATGAAGTGATTAATAATTGTGATATGTGAAAAATTCAAGACAAGGGACTTAGGATTGATATCGGTGGATGTTTTATAAATAATAACTAATTTTGAAAAAATTAATAGGGCCATAATTATAGCTATAATGACTACTCTCATCGTTTTCATCATTTTATGAGAATGATCTAGTTGGCCTGATTTGGTTGATTTTCCAAAATGTTTTTCATGCAGTATAAATCTCGTGCCATGCAAATAATGGCATTGGGCAATTTAACGATGGCATCTTCTTTTAGGATGCCCATCGTAGATTCATCTTATGATATAACTTCCTGATGATTGGAAGTCTCCGACCTTAACTAAGAGACTTTGATCATTACTCTCTCATTTTTTAAATTCCTTTGGCTATGGATATGCAATCTCATACTTGCACCATAGGTAATAAGCAAATTAGATACAGGCTTAACTTTTTTGAATGCTCAATGCCTCTGAAAGAAGAGCTTTTAGCCGGCCACAAACTCCATTTCTTAGTAGTACCGAGCATTCACGTCTTAGGTTTATTTGAACCTGGTAAGAGCCAACAAAAAAAAATGCTTGTCGAATTCCTCTTCTTTGCAATCGAGAAATAAACTAATCAGTTTTCACTCTTCACATATCGATTGTGCGTATAGCTGAACTGAATACTAGGAAGCTAATGACATTCATGCTATGTTAATGGTGGGGGGAAGCTTGAGTAAAAACTCATACATGAATAACCATGCTAAACAGAGAGTAATTCTCCACGCTCGAGCTTTGGTCATGTCTTCACCTGTTGATGGGAGGTTTATGTCCGAAACATTGAGTATCATGTTTCCTTTTTGTCTTCAAACTACGTTGTGATGGTGTCGAACCGTAACAAGGGCAAGTTTATGACATGGATAATCTCTCACAAACTTTATTATCCATACTTAGTTGATGAGCGGTGCAACATTGATTATATGTCGTTTATACTTGATTATGGTTTGTTCATTGAAGTGTGGAAGTACCTAATGTTTCAATGCTGAATTTACTATCACAAATATATTAAACTTAGTGGTCATTCTGAATGTTCTGGGATAGAAATTGTGTGCAATATTTTGATGGATGTTTTAAATCATAATTTATAATTCATTATCAAGAAAATATATATGTCAGAATAATGTATTAGACTTCTTACAAAGAATAATCAGGTATGTTACAGTGATGTTAGGGGTAGTTGTAAAAATCTTACCGTTACAAAAAGTTTGCTGTTTATAAAAAGTTGGATGTTATATTTTTTTGAAAAACTTATTTACTGTAGACAACAATTTTTTTGTAAAGGTGAGATTTTTGCAACAGCTATTGACATTGGGGTAACACCTTTAATTATTCTTTATAAAAAGTCTACTCTGTTGCTCCAACATGTGTTTTCTAGATGATGGATTACAGAGTGTAATTTGAAATGTTGATCAAAAGCTTTGCATACAGTTTTTATCCAAAAAATCTCACAATAATTATCATAAATTGTAGAAGCATAAAATCTCTGATACTCGATAATGTTATTTAGTTTTTTTAATACACAAAATGAGCTTGCGGTCGCAAGGGATGAGTATGAAATCCCTTTGTTTTTTCACTTCAAATTCATATCATGAAATAAGAAGTTTAATACCATTCATTGAAGTGTAGTAGAAAGAGTACAAATATTTTAAATATATTTATCTGAAATATTTTAATAGATATTAATCTCAAAGTATTTAACTTAGATTAGATTTGTCACGTGTCATTGTTTAATGATTTTTTTTTAAATTTTCAGTTGATTGGTGATAGATGACTTCAATCTAGCTATATCGATATGTTATGATTGTAAATCCAAGATATTACTATTTTTCAATTTATTTCTTTAAATAAAAAGATAAAATTTTCATATAACAATCAATTAAATATCAAATGTAAAATCTAAATAAACGTTAAATTTAACGTAATCATTAATTATTAAAGAACAAACATTACAATCACGACCCCAAAACTACAATTGTAAAAGTGCCATCACAATACATTACAATCACCACCTCAAACGAGAATCGTAAAACAGCTATCGACATAATTAAAATATAAAATTCTACATCATTTCTTTATAACCAATGCCATTTATACATTTTGCTATTTATAATCAAAGCCTATACGAGGAGGAGCCCGCGGGGTTATTGAGAGCCTTTAGACAATATGCCTTACTTGAGAATTTCACTGTAACATCGACGACTTAAGTGGGTAGGATGTCTGGTTCACGACGATTATTGAAATACATAATTTAAATTTGGTGAATTGTATAACAACCTTACACCTAATTGCACCTTAAACGGATTATTATTATTTTTTATTATAGTATATCTTTTATCTCATTTTGTACGTAATATTATTCAATAGCTTGTGTAGAATTTCCTTTAAAAATAAATAAAATTGAAGTACAAATTATTTATTTATTTATTATAATTTATCAATATATTAATTAATTATAGAAAAATATAATATATAAATGGTTATAATAAAAAGGTGGTTTGTTAGTATTCATAGTGTGATTTTCATACACGATTGATAGGTTTTGCGGGAGTGGGTTGACAATTAATTAATTGGAAGCCACTTAATAAAAAAATAAAAAATAATTTAATATAGAGAGGTATGGAAGAGTATAATTAATAATTAATTAGAAGCTGATTTTTTGAAGAATATGAACGGATGTACCATTTAAAAAAATCTACTTATTTCAATTTTCATTGCTGTAATTAAAATTAAAAATATCACAAAACAATTGTCCTAACTGCAATATCATCATAATTAATTATGGTAATTTTATTTATTTTAAAATAAAAGAATTTATATATTTATTTATTTACCATGTTGAAATATATGATAAGTGAATTATATTTATTATTTATTTTATATTTGTTATTGTGATAATTATTTATTTATGGAAGGTGAATTATATTTGTTATTATGGTAATTTTATTTATTTTATATTTGTTATTATGGTAATTTTATTTATTTTAAACTAATTTTATTTATTTATTTGTTTATATTTGTAATTATTTAATTCATGTAAAACCAATATTATAAAAAATAAACAAAATCAAAGAAGATAGAGAGGTCCAAAATAACTTATAAAATCGTATAGTATATCTAAACGCAGAGTAAGATCATAATCATAATGAATTTCGTTAAATCTACCACTTATTTTATATTAATATTTTGTCTTTTTTCCTTACTAATTGAGTAATGTTGGATTTAATATCTAAGAAAATGAATATTGAACTGTGAGTACCTCGAGAATGATATCCGTCAATGTATTTTACATAGATTTATCTAAGATATGTATGCTAGCTAGTCTAGAAGTAACATCAAAGCATCATAAAATAAGAAAGTTAAGCACATGACATAGTATTAGAAGGAAGTGGGGGTAAATCATACTTAGTTCCTTATGCAACTTGAAAAGAAGATTTAACAAAAGGAGGATTAGGTGCCAGCCACCCACCCTGAATAGTCTTAGAAGGAACCAAATAGGCTATTTTTCCTCAACCAGATGGTGGTGACACATAAGACCCCATTGGCTTGCTACCCTACATAAAAATTACACCTAGACGTGCCATCATAAGACTATGTAAGACAACAAACTCGATCCACACTATCAAGGAGGGGAGGAGAATCAGTTGTGGGAACGACTATACAAACATTTGGTTGTCAGTGGAGGAGTGTCATGCAAGGGTTGGTAAAGAGTAACATGGCTCATGGTTTAGGGAATACTCCTATAGTGGTTGAGGAACTCTTGTAGATGTTGGAATTCGAGAGCCACCTTCTTTACCTACACTTGGATTTGTGGAAAAGTTAAAGAAATAACAAACACTTTATCATTAACAAAGGAATGCATAGAAAATTCAT
The DNA here is from genome assembly GCA_037957365.1 of Torreya grandis. Classification (NCBI taxonomy): domain Eukaryota; kingdom Viridiplantae; phylum Streptophyta; class Pinopsida; order Cupressales; family Taxaceae; genus Torreya; species Torreya grandis. The sequence goes on along the minus strand of JARHVA010007506.1, from coordinate 95,952 downwards.
TGTTGTTTAAATATAACTGAATTTATAGACTTCCATAGTTTGGACAAAATGATAACTTTGAAAAAATTCCATAGGGAGGTAATGAATGGAGGCCATTAAGCATTGCCCTTGAAAAAGGCCATGCATTGATTAATTGGCTCTAGCTGATAATGTTGGAATAGGCTATGAATCCACTACGAGGCAATTTGGGCTTTTAGATAAGTCCAAAAAATGTGTGAAGGTTTCATGTTAGGAACATGGCAAGCACTTGGGGTTAGGAATACCCGTGTGCTTGAGATGTTCCCTAAAGAGGAACACCTTGATAAATTAGTCACTAGAAAAAATGAGTTAGTTTGGACTTGAGGTTAGCATTCAAAATCCTATTTTGTTTGGCAAGCCATGTTTTGGGTGATGAATTCAACCTCCATCGCTTATTGAGCTTCCACAAAGCTCAAGAAAATAGTCTTATGATTTGATAGGGGGCCCTAAAGAGTATTTTTGGAAGGTAGTATTGCATTTCTACCATCAATCCTTCCACCAGCGAAGTGGAGGTTGGAGACCCATCTTATGAAGCATGACATTGCACATCAATTCATGAGTAAATTAGAAGACAAGTTTCTATTTAGCAGCTTATATTTGGTTTCCAGATATTGCCATAGGATCCAATCATGAGAGGAAACCAAATTCTGAATAGTGCAAATTCATTTTCTAAAAAGCCAAAGAGATTTTATGCCTGGGATATCTGCCATATGGAGGTTGGAATTGGTCATGAAATGGGACCATTAGAGATTGTGGTCATTAAAAGAGAGACCAATGCGAAAACCATCACCAACTTTCATATGATAGATATGAAGGTTTCATTGCTTCAAAATCCTTATAGATGCTCTTAGCCACAAAGGACCCTTCTATCTTGACAGGGACAAGAGTAATCAAAAGAATATGCAATCCAATGTCTTTCTAAAAATTCTTACCATTAGGAGCACCTGTAGAAATGTAGTACCTTGGGAGGATTTTTCAAGCCTCATTCCCTTTAATTTCTCTTACAGTCCACTTAGCATAGAGATCAGTGCTTTGTTTGTAAATATCAATAATGCCCATTCTTCCTTTGTCACGAAGATCACATCATATATCCCAAGCTACTATGGAAGCCTCAAGTTTGCTTAGCATTGGCTGAGAGAAAATATCTAATTATTTTTTCTAATTTGTCATACAAGGCTTTTGAAAGAGCCCAATAATAGGAATAATAGACATGGATGGTTGCAAGAATTATAGTGCAGACTTGAAACTTTCCTATGAGAGAGAAGCTTTGTAATCTAATAAGTGATTTTTCCCACTCTTTCAATTACAAACTGCTAGACATAGAGGTATGTAGAGTTAATCTTTAAATATGAACTTCTTGTAAACATTTAAAATAAATCTTAACTTCTTGAAAACAAATAAAATATAAAACACTCATCCATTGACAAATGACCCACATAGAGAATTTGCAAGAGGACTCTATGAGACCTCAAACATTCCCTGAGATTAGATTCACTAAAAATAATCTTCTATGTGCAATTCTCCCTATCCATTCTCTAAGTCCTCCTTTGATCCAAGTGTTGCAAAATGATTACCTAATAATGGTTGCTGGTATGGCAATAAAAACTCTCATAGTGATATGGAGTGGCACTTAGCCCTAATATCTTCTTGTAGAGATTCGTTGCTACCATACAGTAGTATGTGCGACCACCACATGATGATAGTGCTATCGAAGGATGTTTCGATACTTGAAGTAATAATTAACAAGCGCTTATCTTGAGAAACTTGGCTTTATGAGACAAGCAACAAATTGATATATTGAGGAGTAATGAGGGGAGGGTGAACCACATTATCCACTTTCTTCACACCTTGATAAGGTTTGCTAATAAGAGAAGTAGGTGCCGACTTAAGGTTTTTATTTCTGACAATGACTTTCTTGTTGTCCATAGTGGTCCACCCATCATTTTTTTAACTACCTTTTACTTTTTAGGGGGTGCTTTGTCAACATAAGGCCTTGAGCAGACCATGAGGGGGTAGTCCCAAATCTTATGGTTGGGTGATTGGCACTGTAAACATGTGTTCAAAAAGTCAATGTAGGTGTATTTATTTGAAAAGCATTCAGTACCTACTTGAATATTGATATACTCTTTCAAGTCTTTCACCAAATCAACCTTGACATAAATGAAATTATTGTGGTCCAAAGAATAAACATTGTCTAGTTCATATCACAACACACACCCTATGGGTTTAAGAATCTTAGAGAGGAAGGCCCATATCAGAGGTGGAAGACCTGATAATTCAACCCAGATAAGAACCTTAAGGGATGTTTGCTTCGAGATCTTAAAATTATGAGGCCATGGGGAAAAATCATTTGGGTATTCTGAAGGAACCAACAACTTGACTTAGAAATAAGAGTTTTCACTTGTGATGGTTCCTTAAAGGAAAACAAGAAAAAATCCTTGATAAGGTTATAAACACTGGTAAGTTGAAGCGCCAAGGGTTCTTAATGGTGTCTAACCTAGGCATTGAGGAAATCCTCAGAGGATATGTGACCAACATAGTAAATAATGAGACAATTATTTCCATACCATCTAAAAATAATTTCAACATCTACTTGAAAAATAAATTAGGCTAAGAAGGATTATCATATTCTATACCTTGTCGTAGATCTTCGAGACAATTTTTTGAGCTCATTTTGGCACCCTCCTTCCCAATGTTGACAATAATAATTGCAACAAATTGGTTGAGGGTCATTTAAAGAAACTTAATCATCCCAAAGGGTAGAGTTAAAGTTAAATTAAATGCAAGCTAGCCTTATAAATTCCACAAAGGTGGTTTGATACAAGATAAGACAAAAACCAAGCGTAAGGCAAACATGCAAACCCCAACAGAGCAAGTTTTATCAAGAGCCCCAAAACACAATTATTTATGAAAATACATATAACATTATTGTAATATTTTTGACTTAAAAAACAAATATCAAGGCATAAGTTTTCTTGAAGGTCAAGGAAACTTATGGTTCAAAATATGGAAGTTGAGGGAACAAACACAAAAATTACAAGAAAAATATCACAAGAATTAAATTATGATAAAGAATATGAAAAACACCTAATAAATATAAAATGTCAGAAAAGTAAAATTGTAAACACATCGAGTCTTCATCACTTTATTTAGTGTGTGGTTAGAAAGAAACAGGGCGAAATGCATTGGAAATGTTGTCAATATGTTCTTATGAATTGTTGGATTAGATAGACCTGAACAAGTCAATAAGGGAGTCAATGAAGTGGTAGCAGGGAATGAAGAGGTGGGTCTAAGCAAGATGTTTCAAGGTGGTGTTGTTGATGGTGATCATGGCTATGGATTCAAGACTTTGGATTTGACTTCCAATTCCTTTCTAATGGTCTTTTGGTATTTGGGTGTAAAGATGTGGTCCCATTGGGTTTTAAGTATAGGCTTGGGTGTTAGCATTGTAGTGTTCCATTTTGTACTTATAGTGTAACCATCCTTTAGTGTATAGTGAGCCTTGAGCTCATAGATGTAGATATTGCTATAATATAGTATCTATAATTTGGGGCGATTGGTTGTTGGTTCATCCCGCCAACTTGTCATTATTTGTATTTATGATATTTTAATATAATATGAAGGGCAAAGGAATGTTACACACACACACACACACACACGTATATGTATGTATATAAAATTGTAAAAAGAACATAAAAATACCAAATAAATATAAAAATAATATATAAAAATTAAATTATTAAAAAATATAAAAGATGCTCACACAAGACCCATTTTGTAACAAATGCTAACAAAGAAATATGTTGCTTTTTAACAAATTCTAACATAGATCACAAGTGACACTGATGTCAAACATTTTGCCATTTCTACCCTTGCGACTCATTGTACGTTGAATTATTCATGATTAAGGGCTTTCATCATAAGTTGTTATGAAACACCCGTATTGTTTATTTCTATCAGTTCTCTACTAGACTTTAAAACTAGACAAAACTCTAGATGGGTCTGTTGTTGTTTCTAGAGCACATCTTCGTGAGCCAACCATGGAAGATTTACCTACTCAAAATGGTGCATCTTCGGTGGCAGATCAGGGCATCGATATATCTAGGTTGCATTCAAATAAGGGATTCCATGACAAACCCTTCAATATTGAAAGAAATAAAGCTCTTCAATTTCAACTGCTAGATGAAATAATTGATATGATTGTAGACTGTAGGCAAAGGATTGCTATTATTTTCTTCCTTTGTGGTGTGCTCTCTCAATAATTTTTTTAATAAATGCACTAAAATGAATTGGGAAAATAGGGGGTGGATTTTAGAACCAATGAGGGGGCTAGGCAAAGATTATGTTTCATGTATCTTTGTAAATTCTGAAAATGCACACGTTATTTTACAAATATGGTACTTGGGTTATTTGTGGTCAAATTTTCTACTTACAAGCATGGAATTTTGATTTTCACTTGGAAGGGCCTTCTTGATCTTGGTACTCTATGTTGGTTGATTTCCCTTTCCTCAACCTCGCTTTTAGGCCATTCTTGAAGGAAATTGCTAGCCAGCTAGACATAGTCTTTTGGTGGAAAAAAAATAATGATAAATTTTCCAATTTTAGAGTTCAACTCCATGCATGCATTGTGATGAACCTCACACAACCCCTTCTTAATTATATCAAGCTACTCAGTTATGGATTTGAAGTCTCACAACCTATGGTTTTCCTAAATAAAGCCAATGCATCTTTTTGGTGTCGTAAAGACGGACATCTCACTTGAGATTGTGTTAAACATAGAACAAAGATGAACCAGTGCCATGTGCATGAATAAACTTAAAATAAGCATAAAATAATTAAGGATAGTTCTCATGCCAATATGATCAATGTTACTCAAACATATTTTATAGTTAAATCAACTCACACGACTAGACACCCAATGTGCTTAAAGAATGCTATAGTTCCTCCTTCGGCAGATGCTATTATTACTATACAAGTCCCTCTTCTAAACTTCCTCACCTCATGAAGTAACTCTCAACACTTTTCCATTGTCCCATTTGAATATAAATTACCCATTCAGTTATCTTTTCCATACAAGGATACTATTATGGAATAAGGGTGGTGTGTAGTTTTAAAAAGGAAGGAACTCAATGACCCTATTAATAACTCTTCAAAAGAGACTTTAATGATAATATCATACCTTTTAAGAATAATTTACAATAAATTAGACCTATCTTGTTGATAGATAGTCCATTACCTACTTTACACACACTACTTATCCTCTATCTGACTTATGTTGTGCACATTCTGCCTTTGTTTTGTATATGACCAATTTGAATTGATATGGGAAACTTTTAGGTCTCTTACTTGACACAAAATAATTTATTCTTATATTGGTATTGGAAGACCAATGATTTTTTTTTATCTCTATCTCTTTAGTACTATCTCTTGATTTGTCACAAGAATCTTTATATTTTGATCAAAGACACTCTCAATGACTTAAAACAGGGTACTCAGTCCTAAGACTGTAGTCGACCTTAAAAAAAAACCTTATTCAACTCCTAAAGCACTAAAATTTACATTCTAACTTCCTAAATATTGTTATGAGGATCTTATATATATTCTTCTCTCAAATTTCTTGGCTCATGAATAAATTCAACTCAAAACTCATATAACAACAATTTAGTTCTTATAGGCCTATTAGGCCTAATCTGTCTCTTAAGGACTTGATACAAAAGGTATGAAACCATCCTATTCTATTTACTTAGTCACTTCAAAAAATCTCCAGGAGACTCATGACAATGGTATAAATCTTATGTAAGTTAAAAAACCCCTATTAGATCACCAAATTGACTAAGAAACTTCACTTTTTCTAGCTCTGCTATAGTAATGTATGTAGTCCTATTTGATCTTGAAAAATATATATTTGTTCTAGTTTTTATTTTATATAACCCATTTAATGACCTATTTACTGATTATAAATTTTCTAATATGGTGAGAAATCAATCTTGGTTCTATTGGTTTCTCAAAAGAGTAATTTAAAGACAACTTTGTTCTTTAGGTCTGTGTAGGCCTAATTCTGTCTTCTTGAAGGAATTTGGTTCAATATAATCTACAAATGATATGAAACATCTTGATAAAATGTTGTATAGTGACCTCTAACTACTAATAAACCTTCTTATGGAATTCGAAACCACACAACCAAGCAAAATTTATCAAGTTCTCTTCTTTAGAGCCTTTCTTAATGACTACCTATAGACAATCCAAAACATAGTCAATTGTTTATCCTTATACAAGACTTATTTCATCATAAAAAAATGTGGATAAGTTTATGAATACCTTCTAGAAACTTCATATAAATTTTGGGAAGATTTAATAGGTTAAATCTTGAATTATGGGTCTTTTTGTGTTCAAGAACCTATTTTAGGGTTTCTTAGAAAATATAGAGCCTAAGAGCTTCTTAACAATAATTCATGAATCATAGGGACTTTATTTATTTTTTAACACATATGTAAGGGTATTAATAACCTTATTCAAACTTTACAATTTTATAACCAATTCCATGCACACTTTCTCATGTGTTTCCAATGACTGCAAATGATTGTAAGTGCACAAAAATAAGATTTTTGTAGGTTTCAACTACATAGACTTCAAATCAAATACAACTTATCTTAAAATTTAACTGGATTCTTTTCTTCCATGCAAGAACCAAATGAATACAATGATTTTTTTAAATTTAAGAATTGGATTCCTTTCTTCCATGCAAGAACCAAATGAATACAACGATTTTTTTAAATTGAAATATTGTGAACAAAGTACTAAATCACCTAGGGGTGAATAATAGTGGTATTATTGTATACACAGACAAACGTAAACATCCAAACACATATCAAAGCTGTTCTAAAGTTAACAATATAACAATATAAAAAGCCTCAAAAAAGAGGCACCAACAACATAAAAACTAGTACATCAACAGGATGACATTGTCACCCTCAAAGTTAGTTAACCATTCAAAGTTCCAGTGTTTTCAACATTGTAATTCATATTCTCAAAATTAGGTCCCAACTGCCAAGTTACCTCAAGTCCCTTCTACATGTTTTCTTCAACTATATCCTCTGTTGAGAAGTATCTATCAATTTTTTCCAATAGAGCACTAAAATTGTTATCTTTGATAAATTTCATTACCTTAGCTACCTCTTGCATACCCCTTGAATCTACCATTTTTTTTAGTTTTTCATCGGTTTATGAAAGTTCTTGTGAAAAATTTTCCAAGTCTATTTTTTATCCTCAATTGGGATCATAGGAGGCCCCAAACATTCCCTAGATGTATGCTAAGCAAGAGTATTATCTACCATTAATACACTAGTGTCTAAATCCATTGCTTCCTCAATTGACATACTACCTATAATATTGGGTTTGGATGGGCTAGAACATCTACCAAGTTCCATACAGTCCTTTGTCACATCCATCCAACACTTGGTACCATTCTTATCTGAATCAAAAGATTACATCCCAGAATGAATAGGATCTTTAACCTACTCAAAGTAAGATTCATTAATACATGACCAATCATATCTCAATATAGTCACCTCTACCGCAGTGGGATGGTAGAGGATCCAATTAGGGTGTAGGCTAAGTTTGGGGTACTCTCCAGTGTCCAAAATATAGTTATGAGTAAATTTCAACAAACCTATCTAAAGGAACCAATCCAACTACCTCTGTGAAATCTTTAACTGTAAATAGATCTACACAACCACAATTCTAACAATGACTTCAACTGTGAAGTCAGAAAGTACCCTATTTCTACCTTGAAAAATCTCTTGGTTAATACAATGATTCAAGCCCTTTATTTTCAAGAAAACTATGCTTCCATATATGCAAACCCTTTCTTGAATTGATAGAATGTGTTCTCATTTGCTAGTCAAAATTCATACTAAAGTCATCAAATAGAATTCATAAGCAACAAAGACATGATTGTATTTACTTAAAAGGTCTAAAGAACTTCTTTTAATCACAAAATTATTCCTTTATTGGTTAGTCTTCACACACACTCACACACACACACACAATCTTGTAGACTATCACATACATACAAGACTAAAAGGATTTAATCTCTCCTTTCCTCAGTAACCACATGGTTGTACATGAGAATGGATTTTTGAAGCTTCTCCATGCTATAATTGGTTCCTCCTTTATGGGGTCGAAGTCCATCTTCACTAAACATAGCTTGCAAATAGGAAGAAGACTAAGGTTTACTCAACTACTTGCTACTCAACTTAACATATGTCTTTTATGCCTTATCCTAGCATAGAATTATCCTTATAGATTATGATGAGGCAGTTTTACACTAGTATGAGGTAAAAATGGTGTTTACTACATAGTCACAAACCTCTAGGACCCTTCTCCACTACATACTCATAAACCTCTAGGACCCTTCTCCAAGAATTTATATCCTTTACAATTGACCACAAGGGCTTACAAGCATTCGTGGTAATTTGAATCTTTAAACATGAAGATTTTGGTGGGAAAGTGCCAATTATGAGAATCTAGACACTTGAACACATTTATATAACTAAGACAAACTTATTATGCATCCTCTAACCTATCAAGATCTTATACAATGTATAATGAGGTAAAACTCAGCCTCTTATTGTTTACCATATGAATCATCACACTCATATAGACCACTTTGTACAAAGTTTAGATGGTGTTGATGACGTTCCTACATCATACTTCTAGGCTTGAAAATTTTATGAGCTCCTGCTCATAAGTCCTTTGATATACCCTCATTGCTGCAATGATCTTCACTTAAATGTTTGTTTCAATTAATTGCTCATATAGGTGTACTTGTTCTTTATATTCTCACCTAATTTTCTTCCTTGTTACCTCCTTGAAAGCTACACCTGCACAATAAACCAATTCATGTAATAATTAAAGTTCTCTATTATGCCATTGAGGTATTTTCCATTTGTTTTCATTGTAAGCAAGCTGCTCATGATCCTTATTCAATTGATGATCTTCAAAAGGTTCTTTTTCATCCACTTATACTACTTCCTCTTATTCTTCAACCTTCAAAGTTGATTCATCTTCCTTATCAAGTTCTTTGATATTAGTTGACTCCTCATAGCTACCATCTTATTTACAATTTATTTTGTCTCTCAATTTACGCCTTGCACAAGCAACTAAGTTGTCAAACCAATCATCTATCTCATTCAAATTTGAGATTTCTCTTTGCTTTCTCAACTCATCCTCCTACTATTCTTTTACAATAAGCTCTTTAGAATTATTTAAAAGTTATCTTCTTCATTTGAGACCTGAAATTGGGTCTCTTATTTATCATCTCCTTTACCTGCATTCACACATGTACACAAAATGTCAGATTCAAAACATTGAGGCTCATTTGTCTTTTTATCCTTTAAGTTTTCATTTTTTACCAATATCTTTCCTTCTTCTAGTTCACAAATAGTCACTTATTGTTGTTTCTCTAAAACTTATCTTCTCTTTTCAAGGCAATTTTCATCCTTTGCCTCTTTCTTCTTTCAACTAGTAGCTTCACTAGCCACTTCACTCTTTTCCTTAGCTTTATGCTAACTTCTTGGCTTCCTGTTATTCATATGTACTTCATTAGGACTTGTATCATTGTCAATCTCTCCTTTTCTTGCTCATTTCTTCTTAGACTTCCATCTTAGTCATCACTCTGTCTTTTTCCTTATCATGATTCCTTTTTCTTAGTAGTCTCTCCATCTTTCTCTCTTATGCCTCACCTAAGTCTATCTCACCTTAGTCTTTTCAAATACTGTCCAAGTCTTCCTTCTTGGAACTATCTCTAGAGCTTCACTAAGCTCCCTAATTTCCTTCAAGCCTCACTAGGCTTAGGAATTATGAACCACATGTAAATTCTCTTTTATTCATTTTTCCTACAACAAATACATCTCCACAATCTCATTAGCTTTCAAACAATTTTACAACTTCATATTTTTTCCCAAGAACTTCTATGCTTCGATACCAAAATTTGATGACAATCTCATACCTTTCAAGAAAAATTTGTAATCCATTAGACCTATCCTATCTATAGATAGTCTATTACCCACTTTACACACACTACTTATCCTCTATTTGACTTATGTTATGCACATTTTGCCTTTGTTTTGTATATGACCATTTTGAACTAATATGGGCCACTTTTAAGTCTCTTACTTGTCACAAAAGAATATATTCTTATATTGGTCTTGGAAGACCAATGATTTTTTTTATCTCTATCTCTTTAGTACTATCTCTTGATTTATCACAAGAATGTTTATATTCTGATCAGAGACACTCGCAATGACTTAAAATAGGATACTCAGTCTAAAGACTGTAATTTACCTTCAAACGAAACCTTATTCAACTCCTAAAGCACTCAAATTTACATTATCACTTATTGAATATTTTTATGGGGATATTATATATATTATTATCTCAAATTTCTTGGTTCATGAATAAATTCAACTCAAATCAAATAACAACAATTTAGCTCTTATAGGCCTAATTCTGTCTCTTAAGGACTTGATACAAAAGGTATGCAAAAATCCTAATCTCTTGACTTATTTAGTTTGAAAAATATCCAGGATACTCATGAAAATGGTATAAATCTTATGTAAGTTTAAAAACCCCAATTAGATCACCAAATTGACCAAAAAACTTCACTTTGTTCTAGCTATGCTAGAGTATTGTATGTAGGCCTATTTAATATTGAAAAATATATATTTGTTCTATTTTTTCTGATATATAACCCATTGAATGACATATTTACTAATTATAAATTGTCTGATATGATGAGAAACCAATCTTGGTTCTATTGGTTTCTCAAAAGAGTAATTTAAAGATAACTCTATTCTTTAGGTCTGTGTAGGCCTAATTCTATCTTCTTGAAGGAATTTGGCTCAAGATAATTAAAAAATGATATGAAAAATCTTTCAAAAATGTTTTATAGTGACCTAAAACTAATGATAAACCTTCTTATGAAGTCTGAAACCACACAACCAAGCAGAATAATCAAGTTCTCTTATTTTAGAGTCTTTCGTAATGACTACCTACAAGTAATCCAAAGCATAGTCAGTTTCTTCTCATTCTACGAGACCCATTACATCATAAAAACATGTGGATCAGTTGATGAATACTTTATAACAACTTCATATAATTTTTTGTAAGATTTCACAAGTTAAATCTTGAAATATGGGTCTTTTTGTGTTCAAGAACCCTGTTATAGGGTTTCTCAGAAAATATAGAGCCCGAGAGCTTCTTAACAATATGTCATGAACACTAGGAGGTTTATTTAATTTATAAAACCTATATGAGGGTCTTAATAAACTTATTCAACCTTTCTAATTATCTAACCAAGTCAATGCACACTTTCTCACGTGTTTCCAATCACTGTAAGTGCATAAAAATAGGATTTTTGTAGGTTTCAACTACATAGACTTCAAATCAAATACAAATTCTCTTAAAATTGAATTATATCCTATTATTAAATGTAATAACCAAATTAATACAATATTCAAACCACCATGTACCTTTATTTTGTAAGAAAACTATGTTTCCATATACATAGATCCCTGTTTGAATTGACAAACCGTGTTCTCATTTACTAGTCAGAATTCATACTAAAGTCATTAAATAGAATTCATAAGGAACAAATACATGATATTACTTACTTAAAATTTCTAAATAGATTATTTTAATCATAAAATTCTTCTTTATATTGACCAGTCTTCATATATATATACACACACATAGTCTTGCATATTATCACATACATACAGGCCTAAAAGGCCTTATTCTCTCTTTTCCTCAACAACCACACACTTGCTTGTATGTGAGAATAGATTTTTAAAGCTTATCCATGCTTGAAGTTTTTCCTCCTTTATGGGGTCGAAGTCCATCTTCACTAAAAATAGCTTGCAGATAGGAAGAAGACTAATGTTACTCAACTACTTGCTACTCAACTTAGTATATGTTTTTTATGCCTTCTCCCAACATATAATCATCCTTCTAGATGATGATGAGGTGGTTTTAAACTAATATGAGGTAAAAATGATGTTTACTACATAGTCACAAACCTATAGGACCCTTCTCCAAGGATTCATATCCTTTACAATTTTCCACAAGGGCTTACAAGCATTCTTGGTAATTTGAATTTTTAAACATGAAGCTTTTGGTGGGAAAGTGCCAATTATGAGAATCTAGTCACTTGAACACCTTTATATAACTAACATAGAGTTCATATGCATCCTAAAACCTATCAATACCTTCTATAATGTATAATGAGGTAGAAATCAACCTCTTATTGAACACCATATGACTCATTGCACTCATATAGATCACTTTGTACAAAGTTTACATGATGTTGCTGATGCTCCTGCATTAGAATCCATCTAGGGGCCACATTGCTTATGATAAGAGAGAGATGCAAGAAAAGCCTCGATAGATTACTAGGTGGAATTCTCACTCACTACTTAATAGTGTGATCTCTACTTATAACTTAGACACTGAGATATCGATTCCTCTTAATAACTAGTTCTTATCCTTAACTTTAGATCCAAAAGAATATGTTCCACTTTCTAAATGAAGTGTAAAATATTTTATTGAAATGTGAGGGGTTTGTCAATTCATGATTTCAAGTTTCAACTTAAGAATACTCTTGATCTCTGACACCCTGACATTATTTTTCTTCAAGAAGTAAAGGTTGGGGGATTAAGACTTGAATCTTCCCTCCCTCAAGAAATTTTGGATATATGCAAATTTTTCAATCCTCTCATTCTGATGGCAGAGGTAGAGTGGTGCTTAGTGTCACCCCTTGTATAAAAACCTTATTATGTTATATTTAGATCACTTGCCTTGTGTAAAATAAAATTATTGGTTTTTACTTGGTTTATGCCCCCAATGATCATCATGAACACACATAACTTTGGCAATGAATAAGAGATAACCTTCCCTTTGCTGAGTGGATTATTGGAAGTGACTTTAACATGATAGAAAAAAATAGACATAAGTTATCCTAGTGATTATAAACTATCCCCAATAGAATTTGGGGATTAGATATATTTTAGGAACTCATTAAGGTTTTTTGATCCCATACATGGGAAATACAATGCTCAATAAGAACACCAATTCACATGGTCAAACTATAGATTAGGGCTCAACATAAAATTCAATAGTTTGGATAGATTTTATGTATCCTCAAGACTTCAAGTCATTCCATCCTCTCAATGGAAAATGTTGTATGTGGATATTGGATGCCACTTTATTTGACCATCTTCCTATTGATTTGCATCTTTCTCTTACTGGCGATGAAGATAATTATTGTAATTTTCCATACAAACTCAATGTGACTCATTTGAACGATAATGATTATTTGGTAGCTCTCAGTGCTCTTTAGAATTTAGTCACCAATCCCATTTATGTAATTTATTTCAAGAATTATTGGACCTAAGAACATTTTTGATGATTTTTTCTAAATTTGGGCAAAAACACAAAAGTAGTGAAAACTAGCCTAAGCTTGACCTACTCCATGTCTAGCTAGTATATTCACCATCTCCACCATGTGCTTATCACTTCAACTAATTTTTGGCTTGATTCAATCACTATCAAACCAAATATAAAAAAATTATAAACCCAATTTGTACAAATGACTTCTATTCTTGGGAAGTTTTAAATATATAGTCTCTTAAAACTAGTCGTTGTGATTTAAAAGCTTTCTTTTTTTAGCATTTTCCTTTTTGAACTCATGTTTTTTAGACTTTATATACTTTACGATTGAGTTAATGTGATTTATGTTTAAAACCTAATTATTTTAATGATTTTATATTTCTTGTATCACATTTCTACAATTTTACAGGTATGGGATGACTTAGCACCGAATTTAGTGTCTTGACAGGGCAGTTCAGGTAGTATGGCCTTCCCCGCATGAATGGTAAGTAACATTGTCCAAAATTTTATTACATATTTTATTTTACACTTTTTCATTAAATTTCATTTGATTTCCATCTTTTTTTTTGCAGGTTACACATAGTTTTAATTGATTTCATTGCGCCACTAAGGTAAGTAAGGTAAGTATCTCTAACCCTCTCTTTCCCTTCTACACACCATTGCTTAAGACCACACCCTTGTCAAATCATGACATGACATCATCTCGATGGAGAAATATGTATGCATCCAAAATTTACATGGTGTGACATTCTTGATACAATGTCTATTGATGATGTAGTGATCTCCAAATTACGCTCAAGTGGGTTCTCTCTGATGTTTTTGTTCCAAATTTATTCCTATTTTCTCTCATCTTTTTTTTTGAAAATTTTCCTTTTCTTGGATTCATTTTAAACCCATTCTAATTAGGATGAAAACACCCAATTCAGAAATATTCTAACAAACCTAGATAAAATATAAAAAACTAATGGTGAATATTGAACCTTGAGAATAGAACCAAGCATTTGTAGTTAAGATCAATTATCCAAGATCAGAGTCAAGAATGGTGAAATTAAAATTTTATAATAATGTTATGAATAATCTAAACACATAATTATTTTTTAATTATTAATTTTAAGAACCCCTAACTTACCTTTCCGTTGGAATGGATGCGATACATATACCTTAGTCTTGATTGTGGCAGGTGCAAAAGCTACTTATACTAGCCCTAAAGATGCAAAAATGGATTAATGCAATGCAAGCATATGCAAATGAGTCTAAATGCTGGTATATGTAATATGATAGCTCTCAAGAAAGGTGGTACACAGACTAGTCTAGAAAGCCACAAGGGAAGGGCTAGATTAGGCTTGGAAGACCCCTCCACCTTCACTGTCAGGTTGAACATCAAGAGTAGTAGGATATTGATTAGTGTCAACATTCCTAATGAAGCTCCCAATCCCAATGTCTTTGTACAATACTTCATTTTGAGCATGTTTTGGATCTTTAATTACATGTAGCATCTTTAGCTCTCTATAAAGTTTGACCATCTTAACCTCTAATGCAATGGTGGCATAGGAAACATCTATTTGTATACATCCACCCATGATAGTATCCCATTTACATGATATTAGCATCCCTCACTGAATTCACTATGACACACCCAAAATATAAATATTCATTCTCCTACCAAGAAGCATAATTGATTCTTGAGTCTTTTCCACGTTGAGGTCATTGAATTACATTACATTTTCATGTTTTTCCAATATGACCAATATATGACCATGATTATAGACTAAAGAACAATGTGAATATACAAGTATCCCGATATGAAAGATAATTGGATAAACATATCAATATTAACACTCCACCTTATAATAACATGTATATAATTTTATCCAATCAAAATATAAACAAATTTTCATATATATTTTTTAAACAAGTACACAAATTCACAATATAAAACTTATAAATAATAATTTAATGTGAAAAAAGAAAAAGACTTTGATTAATAAACAATGAACACATTAATAGGAGGTTAAAGGAAAAGAAATTGATTCTTTTATTTACCTTGGACACTAAGAAGGACCGTGACAAAATTAATGCCGGATGGAGAGGGTCGCCTCTCAAATTTAATGCCATGCAGAAAGGATCCCACGAAATGGGGTCCTACAGGCGTTGAATCCAAGGAATAGATGAAAAACGAATAAGAGCAAGAACAGATACAGTTGGAGGGTGAAGAAACAAGAATAAGAGCTTCAAAAGAGGATTTGATGATCGAACTTCCTCAATGGCAGCGGCTAAATTATTCGTATTACATGTTAGAACAGGAATCAGGAGAAGACAATATTTTGAGCAAATCAACATAATATAAGGAGAAAATAGAGGATCGATAACAATATACATGGTAGCCATTAGCAGAGAATGACATAATTTATAATAAAGTATTTAAGTGTTTGAAGGTGTTTTTATAAGAGTTAGTTTGAAGAACTATAGTTGGGACCACCCACGTTTACTACAATATATCCCTGAAAATGAAAAAATTACTGTGATAATTTTACCTTGATGGAATCGTCACTGACATGGTAGTTTTGTCATAATTAGGAGTGGTTTTGTAATCTCATGGGGTAGTTTTATCACAAAATATTATGATTTCATAGTATTCAACTACAAACATGGGCAATTCCATCATTGTTTGTCCATGTGTTACTTTCAACTTTTGACACTAGGTTTTCACACGTTTTACATGTTTTTATTCATCTTTTATTTTTATTTGATTTGAGTTTACCTTTATGACGACCCAACTCAGTGTCACTCTTGTTTTGATCACTCCCCATCCTTCCTAAGTTTAACTTTTAGTTAACCAACATGTAAACTCATCCTTGCAAACTTCATGCTTCTCTTACAAGTATTCCAATTTTAGAGCTAAAAATTTGCAATGAATATGGATGATTTCAAGCTCTACAGAACCCTAGCCCACTTGATTTTAGTTTTAATTTTTTTTTGGTCCACGATCATCTTCATGGTCATTATACATAATTTTTAGACAAGAAAATTCATACAAATTAACATCCAATTCTTCACTATCTACAAATCAACCCAACCATTGTTCTATTGCTCTTATTTTCAAAGATTATGTCCTTGTTTCCCTTTAATCCTTTTGTCATAGAGTTCTAAGGGTTATTATTGAGCAATCGTGAAGCTAGCTACTTAAGGATAGCTTATTTGATGCAACAAATATTTCCCTTCATTTGTTCATCATCATTGATTAGTTTAGGGGGTTTTATTGATAGTTTTGATTTATTAGATTAAATTAATTTACCTTGATCTTTGTTTATTATATTAGAATATATATTCAAAAAATGTAAAATTAATTGAAAGGAACTCTCCTCTTCTCTTTCTTCTGCATTAAGAACATAGCTTAGATTTTCATTGTTTACATTTACATCTTAGCATACTTTTAAGCACACAGTGTACATAAAAAAATTAGGGTATGTCATATGAATAAAAAAAATCAATTCAATTTTCTCAACAATTCTCTTTTAGTTTTAAATAAGTCTTGCATTCACAAACAAACATTCACACACATACCTAGACACCTAGACAAAAGAAAATTAATAATTTAGAAATAATTTTTTCATTTGAATAAGAAAGTAATGTTTTTATAAGATAAATAAATTATAAAATCATAAATTTAAACTGATTTCATTCCATTCTAAATTATTTAGTTTAACAAGCAATCATTCAAGGCACCAAAAACTAGTTTTTAGCTTGTATGCACAAAAGAATTTTTAGATAATTAGAGGTTGTATTCCCTAGGGTTTGGATATAATATTATTTTGTTTTCATGTTAGAAAATACTTAATTTCATCATAGTATCATTCATTTATAATTGGAAAATTAAAAAAAATAGAGTTTCATTTAGCTTGCACATAGGTAAAATCTTGAATCTAAAAAAAGGGTACAAAATAGCATTTGGACTCTTAATCTAGATTTAAGTTTTAACATTGCATGCATTGAAATACCATTGAAAAGACTAAAATTAATAACATTTAATTTCACTTACTTTCATATTTATTGAAATTATTATAAATTTACTTTCATTCAAACAAGAAGCTTAATTTCATTTTATTTGTAAAAACCTTATCTAAACGTGCACAAGTACCAAAACAACTTATATATAAAGCCTTTCTAAGACGAATGTGAGAAAAATACTTGCCAAGATGAGCAACATAAAAAATCTTACTCACACCTTTACAAACAACCACCATCCCTCTTACAATATATTCAAAACAAGCTTTAAGTTTACACTTTTCTAACCTACCTTTCTTTACCATTGGATGACACTTATTGAGCATCCTTATCCCCATAGAGCAAGTCCATTTCCTAGAGTGATAGCTCCTATTCCATCAAGTGCACTTCAGAGATATATTGATTCATAAATCATACTCCAAGTCTTTCACTCCACCCATATTCTAGATCTTATCCTTAACCATATTGAAGCCCAATATGAGCAATCTAGGCCCATAGTCCTATTAGTAGGACCCCCTCTGTATTCTTCCCTACCAAGTAAATAAACATAAAATATAAATCTTCTATATTATCTTTCCTTTATCCTTAGGTCTAGCCTTGTTCTATTTCATTTAGGCTACCCATCATCTTCCATTACATTAGTTATCATGGCTAGACCTTGAGAAGTCAACTGCATAGGTTAACATGTTAATGTTAATTTCCATGTGTACATGAACATCAATACATTGAGATTGATAAAAAAATCAAAAAGTGATCCCAAAAGGTAACCATCAATAATATGTACATAATCAAAAGCTAAAGCATTCAAAAAGGAAAATAAATTATAACGTTTTAGAGATAATCTCAGATTCAAAACATGATAATCATAAATGATTTGCAAGTGAAATATGTGAAACTCTTAAAGGCCTCCAACACTAAAGAGACTTATCCTTTTTTGAGTTGTAAATATTTTGTGGAAAAAACTAATTCATGGTAGCTTTGAGAGTGTTTAGGTCTATTGCATCCTTGGACTTGCAGAAGGTGGATCTTCCAAGTGGCATGATTTCTTTGTAATGAAGGAAAAAAGAGTGGATGAAGATGGATGAATTGGGAATCAAAACCTTGAACTACTTAGATACCATTATATGCAGCTAATTGAAGCTGCGTACATTCAGAGTACACACACACACACACGCACACACACACACACACACACACACACACACACACACACACACACACACACACACACACACACACACACACACACAAATTTATTTTTTCCTTTTGATGGAATTAAAAAGTTGATAACAAAAGTTTATATTGACAAGAGAGGATCTGTACACAAGAGGAGAATGCATATGTTGCCACCTGAAGTGCGCTAGTGAAGTATTTTTTTTTTTAAAATTAAAAAAGTGTGGTAAAATACTTGTAACATTGTATTTAAAAAAAAAAAGAATCTGTTTCAATTGTAATCTTGGTGAATGCTTTGTTTAAAATATTCATTGTGGTATATATAATATATTGCATTGATAAAAGGCAATGGAGTTTTTTTTACTATAATGAATTTTAGTCTACTTAGGTTTTTATGATACAACTAGAAAGGAAAGGTGGTAAGTTATGCATGGTGAAGGGTGGAAATGTGGTCGAGTATAATGGGTAACACATGGTGGCGGGGGTTCAGTCATAGAAGGGATTGTCTAATGTTAAATATTTTTATTAGTTTACATCAAATACATAAAGTTCAACACTTTTATGTTTTAATGAGTGTTAATTCATGTGTATTTAACATTATTCAATGCAATATTTTATTTTGAGGAGTTATTGTGTATTGACATTAGCGACATTCCCTTTAACTCAACACTATGTAATATTTAAAAAAATAATGGATATTCATTGATATTGTGCATCTTATGTCTTGTCCCCCATAAAACTAAACAAAATATTTCTTCCACAGTTACAATCAATTTTAGTTGGTTCATATGTCCATGTTTATCGAAGCTACACCCCATTCAAGGTTGTAATTATACTTTGGCTTTATTTTTAATGTTGTTGAAGACATTCAAGCTAAAATTGATTTAGAGCCACTATTGTAATCAAGCTTATAGGGTAGCTTACACATATAAAACATTGGTACACTTCAACCATGCAGTTAAAGCACATGAATTGAATAAAATGATACATACCTTTCATTATGAGTACTACATTATCAAAAAAATTGACATGCCCACCGCATAGGGTTGATGATCAAGGATGAACTTCCCTGAACTCCATTACTATATTGACAAGGATAGACAAATGTTTCACTAATTGAATTGTTAGGAGTAAAGTCTTGATACTACATGGTAGATCAATGAACTCTATCTTACTGTGCAAGTAAATAAATGCGAAAATAAAAAAACTACAAAACATAAGACAAAGAGGGAACATGTTACACATAGATTATGTGGAAACCATACAATGTGCAAGGAAAAACCATGGGTAAAATGGCAGCTCCAAACTTCATTAATTCAGCATCAACATCTCTTCTACAATAGATCCTCCAATAACTCCTTTAGTGTTTACAAACAAAACACTCAATGGTTCCACTTGAAACATTCAGGTTTTGAACCAAACATAATATAACCTACATGATCCAACCTCCAAGCTTGCAATCCTAAGGCTTGCATGGATTATCTAACACGATAAATTATAATGAGAGAGTTAATGCATATTTATGCATTTTTTAGCAAGAGAGAGAGAGGGTAGAGAGAGAATGAATAGTGGGACCAAATAAATTTGACCCACACATGAGTGGAGAATCATGTGATCTCCATAATGGTGGTGGTATTGCATCCATGTGCAAAAAGGCTTCAATGCTTCTTCAATTTAGACAAGAACATGTGCCACCTCCATTTGGCCCCAAAAACATTGTCTCCCACACACATGTGAGGTCAATTTGCTATAGTGGCTTTCTTGTCTTCATTCTCCATATGAACAAATGAGTCCAAAAGATGCTTGAAATCAAATTTTGATTATCTCCACACATGGGGTCCCTTATAAATTTTATCCATACCAACCTTTTTATCTTTTTCACCATGTGACACCACCCATGTGACTACCAAAGACAAAACCATATGCCTTGGTGGAGTACTATGCCACACTCCCATCACATCAACCTGATCACTCATGGGATACCCTGTATGGGTCCTTACCATATGACCAAACAACCACATCACTCAAAAGACACATAACTAACCATCCACATCACCATCAAACCACATCATCATGAATAGTGACCATGAATAATGCTTGTGAATAGTTATTTATGAATAGTGACTATGAATAATGAATTCACATCCTAACATTCTCCTACTTGAAGTCAATATACATAGGCTTTTAACACACCTGAGTATTTTATAGCCAGCTACTCACTAGTGCCCTTTACTACCCTGGCACAAACCCAGTAGAAGTTTTCTTTCACTACTAAAACTTCTCTTCCCTGACCGGCTTTGTCAAAATCTACTCTTTAATAACAAATTGTAGCACTAAAGTGACCAATCACTTCACACACATATCAATATTCCAACGAGATTCTACCATGAATTGCTCGCAAATCCCACTGCTTAGGAATATTTAATTTAGTGCTCACCATGGCATTAAGAGGCTTCCTACTCCTGATGAATCCAATACATAAGACATAGCATGTCTTCTCCTCTTCTAAGACTCTTTTGGGAAGATAACTCAAAAAATGCAAGAAGTGGGGTACTTCCTTGATCTCATGTCCTTGTGCATCTCCATCCTTGGTTTGCTCCACCATACCACCTTCATTTCATGAATCTTAATTGGGCCATCAAAACAATGATCATATTGGGGCCTACATCCAGCATGTCACAACACACATAGGCTCTCCATGAAGATACTGAATATCCTATACTCCCTCAGTATGTTTACTATAAACCCGTATAGTGACTTCTTTAAACATTCAAAATAACAACACCTTTGCCTCATCTTTGAATTTATCTCTCCCTAAGAGAGATCAATATGTAGGAATCACATTGCTCCAACTCCTTGAACAATTAGTGCATGTAACACTCATGATAGTAGTGAGGAAAGAAGATGACATAGAAGTCAAATACCAAACTTTTCCTCATAGCCTCCAAGCTATCAACATGATATAAATAGACCAACCAAGCTCTAAGGAAGTCATCATGCTACTCAGTATATCACTTCACCTATAAAGTTTTCAAGCTAGCATTTGGAATGTACCTTGCTCTATTGAATGTTTCCAAAACACCAACTCATGTGCCTATACTGTTAGTCCATGCATCGATTTACTTGGTCATCATCACAACCGTATACACAACACTCCAACACCCTGAGTCATATGGTCAACACTAACCTTCTCTTTCCAAGAACACCAAGCCTCACTTGCTCATCTGCATCTTCATCTTCATCTTCCTCAGTTAGTTCAAAATAGGTACAACTTTAGATTTGTCTGTACCCTCTTCTTTTACACGGATTTTTATTCAACATCTTGGATAACAACATGTGGTCATTAGGATACCAAATCAAAAAACCCTTTTTGTTTATTTCTAAGAATCACAACAATGTCACCACCTTGTCTTCATCTCTTCCAGAGGAGTCCAACTTACTCTTCAAGATGTAGAGTTGCTTTTCCACCAACATGAACACTATGTAGGCTACTGACTTATCTGGCAAATCTTTTTCAAAATTTTCTTAAAATCTCTTGTGGGCTTCTCCTCATCAGCATGAAGAGATCAAAATTTTCACCAAGAGATCATCTACCTTGCTCCACAGAGAGATACCTATCAAAACAAAACACCTCTTGTTTTTTATTTAATCTCCAAGTCTCTCCTCCTGTCATAGTAGCTTCACCTTGCACACAACCAAACAACAATAGAAAACAATCACACACATGGATTTTTTCACCATAGATCTGATACCAAATGGTAGAGTCATGCATTATTAGCTTGATGTTAGGAATCAAAGATTCACAACCAAAGCTCTGTTACCATATGTTAGAGCCATGCATTGTTAGCTTCAAAACCAAAACTCTAATATCAGATGTTGGGAATGAAAGCTTCATAACCAAAGATCTGATACCAGATGTTAGGATTAAAGTCCTGATACTACACAATATATCAATGAAATCTATCCTACTATACAAGTAAATAAATACAAAAAAAAACAAGCTATAAAACATAAGACAAAGAGGGAACACATTACACATAGATTACATGGAAACCTTGCAATATGCAAGGAAAAACCATAGGAAAAATAACAACTCTAGACTTCATTAATTTATCATCAACATCTCTTTTACAACATATCCTATAATAATTCCTTCAGTGCTTACAAATAAATCACTCAATGCTTCCACCTGAAACATTTAAGTTTTAACCAAGCATAGTCTAACCTACATGATCCAACCTTCAAGCATGCAAGCCCAAGGCTTGCATGGATCCTCTA
Source organism: Torreya grandis (assembly GCA_037957365.1). Classification (NCBI taxonomy): domain Eukaryota; kingdom Viridiplantae; phylum Streptophyta; class Pinopsida; order Cupressales; family Taxaceae; genus Torreya; species Torreya grandis. Next base: position 73,032 of record JARHVA010007506.1, on the reverse strand, counting down.
ATAGGATAAATTATAATGAGAGTGTTAATACATATTTATGTATTTTTCAATAAGTGTAACGAACCACTACACCAAAACCTTGAGGCGTTAGTGAAGTCTGCCCACCAGGACCATAACATCCCACCACACTTCTGAAGCCTAGACTCTAGGCTGGATTTGTGCCTGTACCACGAGATCCACTACGTGTACGAGCCCCAGATGAACACTGCAATGCCGGCATAGCCACCCACTCCGTGACTTGAACCCAAGTGGAGGCTCTGATACCACATGTAACGAACCGCTACACCAAAACCTTGAGGCGTTAGTGAAGTCTGCCCACCAGGACCATAACAATAAGAGAGAGAGGGGAGAGAGAATGAATAGTGTCACCAAAAAAATTTGACCCACACATGAGTGGGGAGTCATGTGATCTCCATAGTGATGGTGGTGTTGTCTCTATGTGCAAATTTTTTTCAATGCATCTTCACTTTAGAAAAGAGTATATGCCACCTCCATGTGTCCACAAAACCATTGTCTCCCACACACATGTGAGGTCAATCTGTTATAGTAGCTTTCTTGACTTCATTTTCCATGTGACCACATGAGTCAAAAAGATGCTTTCAATCATATTTTGACTATCTCCACACAAGGGAATCATGGGGTCCCTTATAAATTCAACCCACACTAACTTTTTTGTATTTTGCACCATGTGACACCACCCATGTGACTACCAAGGACAAACACATTGTGTCTTAGGGGAGTGATATGCCCCACTCCCATCACATCAACTTGATCATTCATAGGATACCCTCTATGGGCCCTTACCACATCACCATCATGCCACATCATCATGAATATTGACCATGAATAGTGCCTATGAATAGTGATTTGTGAATCGTGACTTCACATCCTAACTTGAATGAAAGGATGTTTCTTAAAAAAAAAAGCCTAATATTTTATGGTTTTGATTCGTAGGTATATAAAGTAACCTAAATTTTTATGGTTTTGATTCATAGGGTATATAAAGTAGCCTATAAAGTGGTGAAGACTTGTCACTTTAAAACCATGATAACATGTCTATCACTACCAAATTCATTAGGAGGAGAGTAAAATTAATTAATGTTAATTTGCATCAACATCATCATCTCACACTAGCATGAAATTATTTATTAGGTAAAAAAATTACAATAATATGAAGACATTAAACAATTTCATTATGGTCTATGATCAAAGTATAACTGCATTAGTTTGTGTTCTCACTTTGGTGGTCTTAATAAATCCATATGGCTTCACATTGTGCTGCAAACCAAACCCTCTAGTGTTGATTCACATGGTACTTAACACCATGTTTTTTGATGCAACACTTTCACTCCATCATCTAACACTTTGATGCATCTCTTCTTGTGGCCACACTCTTTTAGAGTACCTCAAATTTCCAGACAATAAAATATCATATTGTGCATGCCAAGCTCAACATCAAAACTTTGCACCACAACCTAAGATTTTGAATTACACTCCCAAGATTCATGTTATATATATAGAGTCATGAGTTCTACACATACCTAGAAGTCAAACCATTACACTTACATGAAGGCAAACAATCATCCATTGAAAATGTTGGAATGTTTCACAACATTCAAATTGTTTAACCTTAAAATGATGTTTTGTCTAATTACTTGGTGTTAGCCTTAGAATATATTTAAATGGGTATATGGGAATGATAATGCACAAGGGTGATAATCAGATCTACAACATGTCAATTGGGTACTAAACTCATATATAACATATGCTAAATTTATAAAACTAAGAATAGGCTAAATATATAAAGTACAACTAAGCTATGTATGGAAATGAAAAATAAGTAATGTACTAAGATTGTTCTAATAATACTGTAGTTCTAGATCTTGAACAAACAAGAATCAGCCTGGAAGATGATTCTAGAATAGTTATTAGATTTTAGATTGAGTGCCTTTGGAGCCACAAACACTAATAACAACCTTAAGTGGTTGCATTGATGTTATTATCTAAACTTAATGCGAGTGTCTTATATAAATTACCTACTGGAAAAGGATGTGACCACCTAAATGGTTATGAGTTTGTCTTCATCTTCACTCTAGTGTATTAAGATTTGGGTTATGGGCTATCACTCCTCATGAAATTACAAAACCTTAGTTTTTCATCTTCATAGTGAACTTGGAGAAAAATGGGTTAGTGGACATATGATGTCAAGTTGACCCCAAAGACCCCTCTATCCATGCGCACTACCTACATAGATAAAATTTGAAGAGGGACTTAGACTGATGTAGTTCTCCCCTATGTGTCAGCTTGTGTGCAAATTATAAAATATATGATAAGCAAGTACAATAGTGACCTAGCTTGTAACTTGGAAAATATAGCTCTTGGGCTACTCCTTCAGTACTTTAGACTTGTAGATGTGTTTTCCCTATGAATGATATGGAAATATGAATAAATAGGGATGCTTTGTTCAATTAAATGCTCTTTGGTATGAATGTTAGGTGAGTAATGAATGAGTGTTGATCTTGTATTTATATCAATCCCTTTGGAGTAATAACTTGCATAAAATCACTTAGGCCAGCCGTTATGGTACATTTCATTTGTAAATTGGATGATTTTAGGGCACTGGATACTTGTGTCAGGTTAGGACACTAGTGTCTGTCCTGGACATTAGTGTCTAGGGAGTAGGAAGGTAAGTACATGATTATAATATGTAGAGATGGAAGATGAAAACATTTTAATCATTTTGGGAAAGATAAAAGGCCTAGGTTATCAACATAAGATTGATTAGACTAAGAGATAGGACAAGGGGCACAAGAAAGAGTAAATGTGAGACTTGTAGAAGTGAGAAAGGTCTAGACTTGAGAGGATCAAATAAGGTCTGAGTTTTTCAAGTGTATAAGATTGAGGTGCTATATAATCTATAAATATTATCTACATTTACCCCCCTTTAATCTAGTAATGAAATTGTTAGTTTAAAGGAAAGGAATGCTTACCTGTGTGTATAACACACCTTATCTTTGCATGTGTCCAACTTGAGTGCTTTACTAGTGACTGACTTGCAACAAATAACATGTTACAATATATAATATAAAATTGAAAATATTTTAAATTGATTGAAATTGAAAGAGCAAGGTTTAGGAGTACACACATGTATCGATGTAACCACCTTGCCTATTGACAAGTTGAAAAAGATGTATCATTGTAAGGCTCTAAAATTAATATTAGGACAAATATAGATAAATATGAAAAGTGCATTTATCCAAGGATATATATATATATATATATATATATATATATATATATATATATATAGAGAGAGAGAGAGAGAGAGAGAGAGAGAGAGAGGCACATGCCTCCAACTTTGGAGCAAAAGTGAGTTTCCACCTGGCAGTTGAGATTAGCTCAACCATGTAACCCAATCATACTTATAACTTGGTGAGGCTAGATGATACAATCAAATCTAACCTGAAAACTTAGAAATACAGAGTTATTTAATCATCTCAAACATACCAAAAAGTGAACCAACTACTGTAGTAGATTGGCTCAATAAAGTTCGTAAAAGTTTGAGCGGGGTATCAGTACGTAAAATTCTATGATGTGGTAACAACCCATAAAAGATATTTAGAATTTGAAACTGATTTGTATTTTTTAATATTAGGCATGCATTTCATAGCATATGCACCTTAGATATGTCTCATGCTAAAATTATGTATAACAATAGTACCAATGTATAGAATTTTGACACAACTATGAATTTGAATCATATAACTATGTGATTTGGCTAATTCAGATTACATGTAAGTATGAAGAACATGCTTCCACAGAATGCCCCCATAATATGTAGATAAATATGGAAACTAATATAAGTACCAATGTGGAGAACATATTTCCAAAACAAGCCCCCACTATAATTTGGAGATGCTGAATATTGAATAAGTGTGGTGAACATACTTCTAAAACATGCCCCCACTGAATCTAAAAACTATGCCAAGTGTGGAGAACATCCCTCTATGACATCCCCCCAATAATATGCCCCCCTTTGAGGTGAAGGAAATATAGGAACTAGAATTTACCTCACCTCAAAAGGATAAGACAACTGTACAATCTATGAATGGAACCATGTAGTATATAGAAGGAACATGTCTAGATAGATATAGATTGAAGTGCATAGAACTAATGTGATCATATAAAGGCCTAAGATGCATTATAAATACCATGGTAATGTCTAGATATAACAATACAAGTTCAACAAGCACACACAAAAGAGCACTCAAAATCAAGTCAAAATGCAATGGTCTAAGGAGATTGCAAATAAGGGGCATGGTTAAATGTTGCATAAATGAAGGAACACAACTTAGTCAAATGTGCATAAAAGCAAGAATGCCATATTCAAATGTCCATACAACAAACAATGAAATATGTAAATGTCAAATAAAACATACATAGGCACAGGGTCTGTAAGCAAAGGAGTATATTCAAATGCTTGAATAAGGAATATTATAGCAAGGCAAGACACTCAATGAAGTGCATAAAGGAAAGCATGAGAAACCGACATAAGAATGTCATAGTAGCCCATGGATCAAATGTGTTAGGAAAAAATGTCAGGTATATAACATATCAAGTACCCTATATAAGATATAATTATGGATAAAGGCACATGTAAGTACATATTTAAGCTTAAACATGATAACGAAATATGATCATCGAGCCATATAACCTGTGTGTATCAATATCAAAGAAGCAGATGCCCCCAATGTCTACCTGACATGAGTAGAGGGAAGGGCCAATATTTGAAATAGTAATAGATCATGTATTTGTGTATGCCTGGATCACACTCAAATAGAAGTGTGACACAAATGTGTGTATGTAGAGGTAATATGTATGATATCCATAGACATTGAACTAACACATAGATGCCAAGGAGAAAATAGAACATGTAGGTGCTGAAAATATTTTTGTATTTTTAATTGTTTTGGTATTTTGGAATGTTTCTCACGTAATATATTTACACAAGTGCATAATGTTCATTGAGATTTTTAAAGGATTTCCTTCAAGTGTAGTAAGGTGGTATACACATTTTTCCAAATTTTCTATAACTATAAATGGTCCCAACCAATTTGGTTTGAATTTTCATTTTTTGTCTTTTTCTACATTGGTATTCTTTTGATTTTATTTTAGTACTAGGCCACCCACATCAAATTTACGTGATTGAATTTTTTTGTTATATGCTCATTTTACACCATCTTGATAAACACTAAGTGCTCAGCAACCTATGTGTGTTTGAAACTCACCTACTCTAACTGATGCAATCTATTTTTGCAATATTCATTATTTTTGATGATCTCTTTAAGAGAAACATGCAAATAAGGTATCTCGAGTTCAATTGATAAGACAACCTATGTACCATAAACCAAAGAGTAAGGTGTGGCCTATTTAGGTATGCACACACTATATCAATATGCCCATATAACATATACCATCTATTGGTGCAATTCAATGCTGTATTGTTCAACTATTTTACCAAATCTTTTGATAATTGTCGTATTGGTTACCACTACTTGACCATTGCCCTGTGGGTAATAAGGTGTAGAAAAGGTATGCTTAATTTTGTATTTATTGTAAAAGTGTTTTACCATCTTGTTTTTAAATGATGATAAATTATCATAAACAATAGATGAGGGTATGCCAAAATGTGAAATAATATTGATCATTATAAACCTACATATGTCATCACCTGTGATAAACTCAAGTGGAATTAATTCCACCCATTTTGTAAAATATTTTATAGCTGTGATGATAAATTTGTGTCCATCAATGGATACTGGGTTTACCTTTCCAATTAAATTAAAGCCTTATGTGGAAAAATGTCATGGTGAAAGAATTGGATGTAACTCATGTGACAATGCATGATTCAAATTGTTGTATTTTTGGCATTGTAAACATAGTTTTTTGCATGTTTGATACATTTTTGTTCCATTGTAGGCTAGTAATAACCTTTACGTAATAGTTTTTGAGACATGACATGTTCGTTAAAATTCCCATCACACTTGCTATCATGTATTTCCAAGAGTGTAGTGTGGGCCTCATCTTTGTTTAAGCATCGGAGTAATCATCCATCAAAACTTCATTGGAACAAATCATTTTCAATAATAACATAACAAAGTGCTTTGAATTGTAATTTTTGTTTATCATTTCATGCAAAATGGTTTGGTATATAGGATCAATAAAGAAAATTATATATATCATTGTACCATTATGTGTTTATAGTACTATGAGTAACAACAAGAACGGCCAAGGCATTCATTTTATCAGAAGAAATGGAAGGATTTCATAACTGTTATATTGTAAAGTCTATACGATCATCATCAAAAGTCATCAAGGATGTTGCACTTGCCATGGCATTTGCATGACGGTTATATTTACGTGGAATACTATCAATAAAAAATGTGTCAAATGTTTGTGTGAGTTTATCTACCATTTCTTTATATGGAAGAATATGTTTTTCTTTGGTTTGGTAATGATTAATAACTTGATTAACAACCAACTAAGAACCACCAAAAACTTGGATGTATCTTATAGGAAGCTTATGTGTTATATCTTGATGATCAAGGCCTCATATTTAACTATATTATTGATGCAGAAAAAGACTAATTTATAAGAGCAAGACATGTATTCGCCCTCAGGGTACAAAATACAATACCAACACCCACCCTTGTTCTACATTTTTATCCATCAAAGAACATTATCCATGGATTAGAAGATAAATTATATGCTTCAAACTCATCGCAAAAGCTTTGATGAGTTTAAAAATAATTTGTTAAAGGCGCTGTAGCCAATTGGTCAGCTATGACTTGTCCTTTTATTGACTTTTGGATTATAAATTTTAGATCAAACTCTGTAAGCTGCATCACCCATTTTGTTATGCAATCAATTAGGTGTGTTTTATTCATAAAGAACCTTAGTGGATCTTCTTTAATTATAATGTGAACCTCATTATTGAGAAAATAATGTCATAATTTTTGAATAACAAAAACCAAGGCTAAACATAATTATTCCATTGTTGTATATTTGTATTCAAAATTGACTAGTTGGTGACTAATATAATATACTGCACGTTCTTTGTGATTATCATCATATTATGCTAGTAGGGCCCCTAAGGCCTCATGGGTGGATAATATGTAAAGAAGTAATGGCATATCTGGAATATGAGGCATAAGTAATGGTGGTTTTGATAAATAAGCTTTTATTTTATCAAAACTTTGTTGACATAAATCATCCCATATGAATTTTGTATCCTTTTTTATTAAACAATTGAAAGGGATATTTTTATCAACCAATTGGGCAATGAAATGCTGAATAACCTAAATTCAGCCTTGCAAACATCACAACTCTTTAGATTGGTTGGTGGTGGCATTTCTATGATAGGTTTTACCCTTTTTGGATCAAACTCAATGCTTCATTGAGAAATAATGTATCTTAGGAGTTTTCCTGAAGATACCAAAAAACACACTTTTTTGGATTTAGTCGCACATTAAACTTGTGCAAGTGCTCAAATATTTTTTGTAAATTAGTAGCATGGTCTTGATGATGTTTTGATTTTACAAGTACAATATCAACATAATCCTCAATAGTTTTGTGTATAAAATCATGAAATATGTGAGTCATAGCCCTTTGATATGTGGCTCCTACTTTTTTTAATCCAAAAGGCATGACTATATAACAAAATGTAACTCATTGAGTAGTAAATGCAGTCTTTTCTTAATTTACAAGGTTGATTTGGTTATATATTGTGATTCCATCCATAAATGAAAATGTCTCATATCTAGCTATAAAATATACAATCATGTTGATATTAGGTAATGGGAAATCATATTTAGGACAAGCTTATTTTAAATCACGGTAATTGGTGCAACAATGAATGTTACCATTAGGTTTTTTGATAGGGACAATGTTGGAGACCCAGTCAAAATATACAATGGCTCTTATAAATCCAATGTCTAAGACCTTTTGAATTTCATATTTTACTAATAACGCCACTTTAGAATGCATTTTTTGAATTTTTTGTTTTACCAATTTTGCATCTGGGTATAATAATATGTTATGCATTGATATCGATGGATCAATCTTAGGCATATCTGAATAATCCCAAGCAAAAAGTTCAAGAAAATCATGGAGGACCTGTCGATAGGTTTTTATTTCATCTTCATGCATCATGGTAGCAAGTAAAACTGATTGAGGGTCCTTATCTATCCCAAATTTATACTAGATTGTTTCTTTGTTTAACAAAGTAGACTTCTTTGCAATGAATGCTGTGATAAGAATAGAATTTTATGCATCATGTTAGACATGGGTATCATCTCTCTCACCAAAGTAAGCATGAGTAAAGGTGACATGAGAAAACTTATTCTTATGATAGAAGGGAGATCCTCATATGCCCCCAAGTACTATAGTAATGATTCATCATTGGAAAACTCATCCAGTGTCAAAATTTTTGGAGAACAATCCTCATCAATTAGATGATGATTAACCAATTTGAGTTTTGTTGTGGAGATATGCATACATTCCATTGTGGCCTTTGTAAAATAAATTGTACTACGAGAGATATGTTTGTGTCTTGTAGATTTTTCTAAAAAACTAAAACCTTGTCAGTTTGTATTATTTGTAGGTGCAATGGGATGAGCCATGCCTTGCTCATTTTTACCCAACCCTTTTCCCTTGTACCCATATTTGAGTAAATATTGAGAACAAAAATTAGGATTATACGATTGCGGTGCAGTATTATTGAGTTATTATACCATTACATAATGTTTGAAGGGATTTGTATCCATTGGACATGTGTAAATGAATCCTTGATGACTAAATTTTAAGCATGCATGCAATGTAGAGGGAACCACATACATGTCATGTATCTAAGGCCATACTAAGAGAACGTTATAGTTCAAATCATTTGGCATAACTGGCACAAAGTGGGAAATGTACGGGGACCAACAGTAATATTCAATGTTATTTTCGCCAATACTTGTCTTGAAATATTATCAAATCCATTGATGCTCATATTATATGGTTCCAAGCCTGCAGGTCCAATGCCAATTAAGGAAAGAAAGGATATTTTACAAATGTTGAGTCTTGAACCATTGTCCACAAGAATTCATTTTAACATTTTGTTGAAAATGCACACTTGGATGTAGAGTGGCAAACAACTATTTATAAGATGTTGAGGTGGTAAATCCTCCTTTTCAAAGGATATATTATGCTTGATCGATTTTATGGAATTTAAGATAGAGGCCACATATGGTGGTTCGACATTATAAGGGAGTAAGGTCATATGCAATATATCTAAAAGGATATATTTGTAATGGTTTGAATGGTGCAACAAGTCCAAGAGTGATGTTTTGGCAATAAAATCCTTGTGCTGGGTGGTAACATGACCTAGGGAGGATGATTGGTTCATGCACTCCCTTTGACACTTTGTAGTGACAAGTAAAAGCTCATTGTAAACATTAGGAGTATGCAAAAACATAGGTTTTGAATCCCTTATAGATCAAACAAATTTAACTAGGCATGAGATATAACATGTAATAACCAATATAAGTTATTAAACCATGAAATAATTTACATAGACGTCCATGGCAAACATGACTGAAAAATTATAGTAGTTAGGGATCCATAATATAAAAGACCAGGGAACCCTAATTGTGCTAGGGTTTGATGTTTAAAGATCGGGTTCACAAAATGTTTAACCCTAAAATGGTGTTTTGTCTAAGTTTTTGGTGTTAGCCTTAGACTACCTTTAAAGGGTTATATATAAATTACAATGCACAAGGGTGATAATAAGATCTACAACATGCCAATTGGGTGCTAAACTCAGATATAACATTTGCTAGATCTATAAAATTGAGAATATGCTAAATATAGAAAGTACAACTAAGCTATGTATGGAAATGACAAAGAGGTAATGTACTTAGATTATTCTGATGCTAATGCATATTTGTATTTACAACAGGTAGGAAACAAACTAGAAGATGATTCTAGAATGATCGTCAGATTCTAGATTAAGAGCCTCTAGAGCTATGGATACTAACATCAACCCTAGATGGTTGTGTCAATATTACTATCTAAACTTGATGCAAGTGTATTATATGAAATATATATTGGAAAAGGATGCGGCCCCTTGGAAGCTTATGGGTTTGTCTTAACCTTCACCCTTGTGCATTTTGATTTGGGTCATGGATTATCACTCCTCATGAAATTATAAAACCCTAGTTCTTCATCTTCATAGTGACCTCAGGGAAAAATGGGTTAGTGGGCACATGATATCAAGTTGACCCCAAATAGCCCTCTGTTAATAAGTGCTGCCTATATAGCCAATATTCCAAAGAGGGCCTCAAACTGATGTAGTTCTCCTCTACATATTGGATTGTATGTGAATTATACAATATGTGTTAAGTAAGTACAACAATGACCTAGCTTATAACTTGGTAAACATAGCTCTTGGGCTACTCCTTTAGTAATTTAGACTTGTAGATGTGTTGCCCCTATGACTAATATGGAAATTTAAATAAATAAGGAAGCTTTGCTCAATTAAATGCTCTTTGATATGAAAGTTAGGTGGGTAATGAATGAGGGTTCATATTAAATTTATATTAATCTCTTTCGAGTAATAACTCATGTAAACGAACTTAGGCCGATCATTAAGATACAATTCATTTGTAAATTGAATGACTTTAGGGCACTGGACACTTGCATTGGCTTAAGACACTAGCATCGACATTAAGGTCTATCCTGAACGTTAGTGTCTAGGGAGCAGGAAGGTAGGTACGTGCTCAGAACTTGCAGAGATGGAAGATAAGTATATTTTAAGCATTTTGATCAAGATATAAGGCTTGGGTCATCAACATAAGACTGGTCGGACTAAGAGATAGGCTAAGGGACACAAAATAAAGCAAATGCGAGACTTACGGAAGCAAGATAGGTTCAGAACTAAGAGGAACAACCAAGGTCTGTGTTTTCCAAGTGTACAAGATTGAGGTGCTATATAATCCATAAAAATCATATACACAAATTAATATTTGATGATTGATGATAATTTTGTATGTTTATGAATACAATACATTCAAATAATCCAATTCCTATAGAAGAAATGAAACTCATTGAAGTATAAGAACTATTTTTTTCCGAAGAACATGTGAAACATATTAAATATGTTATAATCAATTATATGAGATTCATAACCCCATAAATGCATCATCATTAATTGAGGAAGCCTCTCAATTTTTCATTCAATTGGTTTTAGAGTCATCTAATTTAGTTTTATATAATTAAAGTAGTGGAAATATTCATCTAATAGTTTTATTCATCTCAATTGACACATGGTGTGTTTTGGATGAAAGGTCATAGGTTAGAGCCTTGCTAAAAACATTCTTATTTATTGAATTATTTGCATGCAGACAAGGAACATATAGTCATTTTTTGAGAATATTTATCAAGAAGCCTTGTAGATGAGTTACTCAAAGGGTCTTTTCAATAAGATATTAAGTGTGCAAGAGGTCAAGAGATCAAACCTCATTATTTGCAAAGATATTGTAAAATCTTGTCTTTTAATTGCAGATTACATATGATTTTGAAGAGTTGAGTCTTGTTGTTTTCTTACATGAATATAGACATGGAACCACTCATTTTGAAGGTTTTGACACATTCTAAATCCATCAAAAGAGTTGGTTTACTTTTTTAAAGTCTTCTTTTGAGGTTTTAGAAAAAAGACATTATTCCTTGTCATTGGGTATCCAACACCTGATTCCATTTGGATGACACTTATTTAAATCATGTATTAGGTAACTAAATTAGTTTGATGAAAGTTACATATTACATTGACAAATATCACATGTCATTGAACTTTGCACGTGTATTTGTATGGGGTTCTTCGAGTCCATCACTTGAAATACCCTATCATAATCCCTCGCCATCACCGCCGAGCTCACCTTAAACTATTGCATTGCTTGCATGTATTGTATGACCTTTCCCTTCCCCACCACTTCGCCATTGCTCAAGCTCAATGTGAAACAAAACATCTCCTCCTTGCATAACTCATTCCCATGTCGTATGAAGGAACACACCATCTTATATTCCATCATCACCTCCATCAAAAGTATCAAATTATTGTTGCTTGATGCTTCATGCACAAACAATGCAATAGGGTCAACGATCATGAGTTTTAAGTGAGGTTTGAGTGTAGCATTACACTCTTTTGCATCATAGAACCCCGCTTTACCAAAAATAAAAATTACATCCCTTTCGACATAACGTGCACCTTTAGCAAAATTATTATTTTATGTGTATTAAATAATCATCCCTTGAAAATTAAGTTTAGTTGGCCATCTCTTGTAAAATTATGCTACTGCCCATTCTAAATAATAAGACTTAATACAACAAGGGTCACATAGCGGTCCCTGCCTTTGTATCGAAGTTTGTTTATGAGTGAGTTTGCATGTAAATTTGTACTCTGAGCTTAATGTCGTGAATTGGTATAAACAATTTTTTTGGTACAATATCATTGTAAAAATGTTCTAGCCATTAAATATTTTCTATTGAATTGTAGAGAATTGATGTAATTAACACATGTACTTAACATGCCACGTGCCGCTTTGAGCCACATCCAAATTGTGTGGTTAAGTTGCCCAATATTGATAATATTTATTCATAACATTTAATCAAAATTATTGTAAAATAAAATAATCAACAAAGAAATTATAAATAATAACCAATCATTATACAAAGAACTATAATAAAACCATCAACATTTTTTAGTACTAATAACATAAGTGAAAATCTGAAATAGAATTCCATTAAAGAGGGTCTGCATGAATATTGGTTTCCGAATGCTTTTTATAATGATGGAGCTCTACTCACTGTTCTAAGGCATACTTTCATGAAGACATTACTAGCATTTTGTTAATTGCTGAAAGCATCTGCGTGGCAGGGTAAACAATACGACATCTAAGCTTCACAACATTGATAACTATCGATTAAAAGATTACAAAAAGATAATTTCATGGTACAGATAAAATCAATCGTTAATATTAAAAAAAATAATGATGTGTAAAAAACACATTTAAAGAATGGAAAATGAGCATTATCCAACAATTTTTGAGATTTAAGTTTAGAATAAATGAAGGATGGTCAAATAACTTAATGGTGATAAGGTCGAATATGAATGAATAAAATATGTAAGAAACAAATTTTTTTGGTGGGAAGATGAGGATTGCATATCAATATCCAATTTTTTCATTGATTGAAGATTGAGGTGCCAAAATTTATTGCTATCATTTCACATTCACTGCATTCAATGACTTTTGTTGTAATTGTTATATTGATGTAAATAGAATATTCTATGAAAAATAAAGGAGAATATTTTTCAATTTTTGGATGCTAAATTTTAGATTTGTTAAAATGATGTCTTATTGAAGGGAAAAATATTTACTCAAATGATTCTTATAGTGATGTCGTGAATGGAAAAAATATTTGCTTAAGTCAATCTTATAGTGATATCTTGGCAGGTACTAAAAATAATTACATAATATTTTGTTAAAAAGATTTTTAATTAACTTAATTAATCAGTCAAAGTAATCGTGAACCTTTTAAAAACTTTGAAAAATCTCCTGGCTCATTTCTGCTGAATCTGAGTTAAATCTCAATCGTAACCATAAACCATAGTATGAACCTTCAATTGAATAAATCAATTTTAATCGAGTTAGGAAGATAAAGATTATCCCGTTGTGGAGATGCATAAAAACCATCCCATTGAGATTCAGTTAACATCTGTAAACAGGAGTGGATATCTAAGCAATCTATCATATCCTATCCGCACACAACTGAAACATGAATCAAATTCTCCTAAACCCCATTTTATGATACATAGCTATAATATCTTCTTAGCTGCATGCACTTATACTGTAACTCCTGCACATCGAATTAACACCAACTTTAGGCTATGTCATGGCATCTAGACTAAACTCTGAAAAAAGCTAGAAAAATTAAATGAATGACTCTTCATAGCAAAGAAACTTAAAAAAAAAAGGTAAGACTATCTATGATCATATTATAAAAAAATCAACTCTAAAAACAATAAGAAAAAATAAGAACTGAGTTTCTGAGGAAAAATGTTAGCATTGTTCAGTCAACATTTGGGATCACACTCCATAATCTATCTTCCCCATAATCCATCTTCCCCTGTCAGGGCAATAGAAGATGTTGGATAATGGAATGTGATTCCAAACCTTGATTGGAAATTCATTACACCTTTTTTTTTTAAATGCTTATTTCTTAATATTATGGACCCTCAAAACATTATTTCTCTTAACCAAAAGAATATGAATCTAATAGTAGAATAGGGAGGAGAACAGTATCGTCAATTTTCATAGTAAATTGCCAAAAATTGCTGGGGATCATACCTATATTTGTTTGTCTTCCTGTAAGCCCACGAGGGCCACCATAACTTGTAAGGCCATCTGCAACTGCACTGCTAAGTTCATAACCTATTGGTAGAGGCCGCGATTCAGGTGCATTCAATTTCCATTTTAGGTCTTTAACATCATATCCACTGCCCTGCCCGGTATAACCACCTTCAACTGAACTGTAACAGCTCTCGGTGGCTCCAAATCCATAACTCCCACTGCAGTAACCAGAACTACCACCAATTGCTTGGCTAACAACAGTTGGAGTTGAACCCCATGGTTGAACTCCACCGAAACAAAACACGTCTGCACCACCGAGAACTCCATAGCCAGTATATTTCCCCGTAATACCACAACCAATTCCACCATTGCTCCACATGCTTCTTCCAACAGTAGGACTACTGAATCCCTCATTTCCTCCATTGATTCCAGTGTATCCGGCAAGGCCTCCATAATCAAGATTGCTTTCAAACCGGCTGCCAAAATAACTTCCAACCAGGCTAGGCTGATTTCCCCCACCAATTCGGCAGACACAAGAATTGTATGTACTACATGGAAAATACACACCAGTCCCTCCTGGAGCATGGCAACCTATGACATTCATTCTACTTCCAAAATTACCTTCAGAAATGGAAATGCATCCCTGACCAAACCCACAACCAAAATTGCCTCCTCTGCTCATAGCCATGCTCAGTCCACTTGCAGAGCTTGGAGAAGTAACAATTGAATGCTCTTTGGGGATAGCCTTCTTGACCTCCACCACCTTACCTTTAAGCTCATGAAAGGTTTTTATCATAACCCTATCTATTGCATCTTCCAATGCATAAGTGACAAAGCCAAATCCGCGAGGCCTCTGAGTTGTTTGGTCATACATCACCACTGCATCGACTATAGAGCCAAACTGTTGAAAATATTCCCTGAAGTCATTCTCCGTGACAGTCGATGCTAGACCACCAACAAACACCTTCCTTGTTCTGATCTGCAATGCTGGCCCCAATCCACCACTGTTGGTGCGAGTAATACCAAGATGGTCATCTCGAGGGATTGCCTTTTTTGCTTCAACCTAAACATAGAATTGAATAAAAAGAATTGCTTTATATAAGAAACTTATGCACAAAAATGTCAAATATATAACAAATTTGTAAGAAAGCTCTTTTAAACGATGTTATTTCTAAGAAAGCAGTTTTAAACAATGGAGGATAATTCAGAACTCCGAAGAATAGTAGTACTGGATATGACGATAGCTGAAGTCACAAAATCATAGAAATTTGTGGTATATATCTACAGATAACACACCATCTGCCCCATAGAAACACTTCTCATTGTCCACCTAATTGGAAAGTTTTTTAGAGTTTCTGTCGACCCAAGACAAGGTTTAAGCAATTTTCAATACCAAGAAGCATTTCCCTTGAGATCTATGAAAATAAATTTCAATTAGGGAAATGGCCAGTGATTGTGAATGCACAAATGCCAAAGGCATGTAAGGGCAGTTTGTCTAGTTGATCAATTTTAAGATGCCTCAAGTCCTTTGGAAGATTGTATGTCTAATTCCATGGGCTGGCTTTACTTCCCACAAGCTTTGATGGTGTCCTCTGCACTGTGAACTGCCTTAACGCGGTCTGGGGATTTGAATTTGGGTCTCCTCCATACAAGTGGATCCATTAACAGTTACACCACAGCACTCTAGATGAATGTGGGTACCTTGTTAAACATCCTGGTTTTCTCCTTTAGTTAAGGAACCATATACTCACTAATGACAACTCCAGCTATGAGTTCCACTCTCACAAATTCTAGGTGTAGAGACACAGTAGCATCCAAGTATGTGAATGTGTGTAAACAATTAACGAATGTGGAATTTGGATACCCAGTATTTGTTCCACAAATGAAAACTACAAAGCTATGAGATAATTTTTTTATCCATTTTAGGTGTAAATAAAACGAAGTATTCTGTGGGTGCATATGTGGATAACTTATAAGGGTTTTGTGCACCTTGCTGAAGACCCTGGCGTGGTCTTTTGGATATGAACCCATATCCACAAGTAGAAAGTTATGACTTCCATTTTCGTTCTTTTAATGCTATTTTTCTCAGAAAAAAGTTCAGAGAATCTGTAGGAAAAAAATGGGGGTGCTATGCAGAAGCCAATCAGCATAGATCAACACAGAAGGAGAATTCCAAGCCTCCTTTATTTTTAAAAATTTGTTCCGAATTATTCACTCCGAGACCAAGAAGTTTTATCAGGTGTATTTCAGGCCTAAAAGTGTAATAGAAAAGATAAATGATGATTTTAAACAAACCATTCTGCCATCAATGATGTGCTTCTCCTGAACAACTTTGTCTGCAACTGCTGAGTCCGAAAAAAGAAGAAAACCAAATCCCCTAGACCGACCAGTGCTTCTGTCCTTCATGATCATAGACTCCACAACATCTCCATAGGCCTCAAAGTGCCTCTTCAGCCCCTCCTCTGTAGTCTCCCATGAAATTCCACCCACAAACACTTTTCCCTGCTCTGGTTCCATTCAAAGCAATCAAGAGAAACAGAGATGAGGTTTTTTGCTTTTGATAACAACCAAGGTGTTTTTTTTCTTTTTCTTTTGATAACAACCCAGAAGAAATCTATTTCTACTTAGTTAGCAGAACAATATTGGTTTTTTTCCCAAGTCCTACACCTTGTAAATTGCCAGATTCTTTAGAATGTGTAGGACAGGGGAGGAAGATTGAGATGGTGTCAAGCTTCCAGGAGATGAACCTTATTGCCTGGATTTGCTCCAAGTGCTTTTGAACATTGAAGCCATGGCAATTCCATTATGGTGATTGTATTTGAGCGGTTATAATAACAGTATGATTGTAAAATAGGATGGTCGTTTATTAAGTGGGTTTGTTAATTCTAAATAACCAGTACACCTGTCTTCATTTTTCATTTGCAACTTATATCTACTGTATTACCAATTTGATTGATTTGTTACGATTCAAATCCTCAAAAAAGCTGTAAAAACCGATGTACCATTGGTTGGAAGCCAATTGTTTGTTGAACAGGTTTACTAAATATATTTTTAGTTTATAGAGTAAAATAACAAACCTAGAAACTTAACAAATTCTTGGTTGCCTTAAGTAAAAGTTCCTCCAATCGAAAGGGTTGTAGCCCGAATGATTGGTGAGGATGTTGGTTTAGACAAAGGGGAGCGAATAGGGTCAGGTTTGGTTTTTGGGTGACTTTGATGGATTAGATTCTCTCTAATTGTGGTAGGTTAACCAAAGGAAGCTTTGATTTAGATGTACACGTAGTCAACATGTTTAATAGTCTTGTAATCCAAATACATAGGCAAAGATGTCGATTTCTATGTAATTCAGTTGTTTCCAATAAAAAACAAAAGGTACTCCATGCGATCAGTGACCTTTGGAAGGCTTTTGAGACCCATTTCCCTCTAATAAAAGTTATTTTTCATACCCTTCATACAAAACATGTCCGATCAAAAACATCGACAACAAGGGATTATATATTAGGTACTTAAAAATGGTTTTTAGGGATTTATTAATAGTTAAATTGTATTATTCTAGGATACCTATGTACTTGTTAGTTATTAGTCTAAATTAAACTTTATTGGCATGTTTTCAGTTGTTTTCTATCATGTCTCCTTCATTTCTCTCTCTTCCTTGTCTTCTCTCTCCCCTCTATTTGATTATGTTTCTAGTGGTCCCCCAAAACTGTACACTGTACGTTTCTAGGGCCCAAAAACATACATTGTACATTTTTGGCAGAGTGCGTTGTTTAGGTTTGTTTGGATACACCTGAGTCTTATGGTCCCATCTTGTCCGATTTTTTGCCCATTTGATGTTGGTTTGCATGCCAATAAGGCCTTAATTTGAATTCAATAAGTTTATAGATACATAGGTACATTAGTGCATGTAAGATGATAACTAGACGACATCTAAGAATCTAAACAAAATATGCATATGACATTTATTGTCTTAGTATTCCATTGAGAATTTCAAGCATTTTAGAGGAATCATGCATTTAGAGAGCATCATTGTAGCATTGAAGATCATAGTAGAGACATGGTGCATCACATTGGATTGCTTGGTTGAATCATCATTGTATTACTGAATGTGTATTGCCTTTGATATTATATATTGTGTATCCGGTGCTTGACAACTTTGTTAATGATGAACATAGGCCCCAAAACAATTTAATTTATTTATCCTTTGTAGGTTGAGTTTCCCTATTGGGGTTTGAAGAAGTGCAATTTCTTAGTGTTTGGTGAGTTTCAGAATATTGAGCAAGGTTTGGGAGCCCATACATGACAAACAAAATTGTCAAAATAGATTTTCCCTACTTGCCATTTACCAGAAACTTGGAGCGTGCAATTACAGGGAGGTGCTCCATTCACAATGAGTTTTCAAGGTTCTCGTTGTCTTGTAATGAAACCAAATATCTACTGTCAAACCACACTAGTTGTTTCAAGATTGTCTGTAAATCAAGATACTTTTTAAAACCCTCTCTTAGTCACTAATTGCTTTGGATTTAAATTAATTAATTAGGTTTGATTTGATATTCTACATCCGATTAAACTTAATTGCATGTGTATGGGTAGATCTATTGCATTTCAATGTAAAACCCATTTATCTATGTTAGTGTAGGCTTTTATTCTAATTAATGGTTTTCCCTACACATTTTTAGTTAGCTTACTTATATGTCTTTTTAGGTCATTATGAAAGATAATCCCACATTCATGAGGATGTGAGGACATGTTTATCTTTCACCTATATAATATAACTTCCTAAAACTTTTATGGCTAATGAATGAATGATGTTAATATAATTTATTTATTGTGAAGATAAACTTCTTCCATTTGAGTTGTTTTTTGATTTCACTACACCATACAAGTTCAACTACGTGTATTTGATCTTATCTAGACCGATTCTTGATTGTGGCCCACTCTGACATGATATCTGAGCTTTTTTGGTAGGTGAATGCCATTGTTCATGTTGTAAGATCTAGCATTCTAACTTGTTCAGGGGTTTTTCATTGATTTCAATTTTCAAGGGTTTGGTGGTGTTTCTAGAAAATCTATGAAGATCTATACTACTGGGTTCTCCATACAAAAATTGAACAACAATGTTGAATTTAGAAGGTGCCAAAACCCTAGGACGGGGTGTATACAGGACCTAGTTTCATGATAGTCAATATTTCAAAAGATTCTATACCGTCTAGTACTTGAATTGGAAAAAGCTTTTTAGGTTTTTTTGAGTTTTCCAAAATACCAAGTCGGTCTTTGCTAGTTTTGGAGGAAACCATACGATTTTTTCAAGATCTGGGGTTTTCCTTATTGGGTTTTTGCCATTTCGACTAGTTTTGGAGACTTTTGAAAAACTTTGAATTTTTTCTCAGCTCCTCAGCTTCTCTACCCATGTGTCTCGGTGAGTCATGTCACCATGCCCTGTACCCACATGTCTTTGCCAGCCATGCTAATGTGATCCATGCTTGCATGTCCCTACCAACTACACCAATGCGACCCACACTCACACGCCTCTGACAATCACATTGACATGACCCATGCCTCCACATTCCTGTGTGAGACATCGATGCAACCTACACCTCTACATCCTTACAAGTTGTGCAAATGTGACCCATGCCTCCACACCTCTACTAGCTACACAACAACAAACCACATGTCCACATCTTTCCACGCCTGCACGCCACGTCTCACTGCTTTCGTCCATGCATCCTCTAGGTCTACACTCGCATGCCTCCTTGTGCTCGTGCATGCTTACGATACCCATACAATTGTCAAATTTAAGGTAATGTCAAGGGGCACTATTTATTTGAAAAGTGAAGGATTTGATGATGTCATTAAACACCCCAAAGGTGATGCCATAAAAAGGGAGGGGTCACTCATTTTAGGTCTTAGCCCATAGTCATATGGGAGTTAATCTCCTGGTTACTTCTAGCCCAAAATTGCTTAACTTTTGTTCGAAAGTGTTTAAGTTTTTATTGGGGAATTTGATTCCAAAAAATTCGCACACCAAAATTTAAGCAAAGTGGAGAATTCTTTTGTGAGCAAGAAATCGTCAAACTTCCATAACTTTCAACCGTGAGCTCCATTCCAAGCGCCATTTTTTGAAAATGCTAGTTTTTTAGATCTCTACACATTGGTGCTATTCTTATTCCTTATAAAATTGAACTTGTATAAGTTTAGAGGGAGATTTACACATCCTTATCTTTCTTGCACTATTTATTTTAACACATACTTCCTTACTGCATGGATCAACCTCAAGTGTTATTTCTTACTCCGTTCAACTATCATGAGTGAAAAGTTAAAAGACAAATCCTTTTGAGGAGTAAAGGCTTACATCGGATCACTATGTGTATAAAAATAGAATTGACACCAAATGTAGAGAAAGTGAAGTGGTACAATACAGTGATGAAGCCTATGGTTTTTTATGGCTATCTATGTCTCTTGACATGCTCTTTGATATCGAATCTATATCTTCTCCAGATGATGTCTAAACCATCTTGAAAAACATCTTTGGGAAGCAAGACATAATGAAAGGTCACGAGTTGGAGAATGAGCTCATTAGTTTGAACCCAGATGACTTTGACACTATACACAACTTCTTCATAAAGTTTAAATCACTTAGGTTGTAGTTAAAACTGTTTGGCATTGACAAAAATGATGATCAATTGATTCTTTCTATCCTTGCCAAATTGGGATATGACTATTTTGTCTTTGTTTCTACCTTCAATGCCACCAAGTGTGCCATTATTTCTACATAGACCATGCCGTCCTTGGATGACTTTGCTATTGACTTGACTTAGGAGGAAGACAAGCTTATTCAAATGGGTACACTGAAATCATCTAAATCACATGCCTTAATTATGAGTCATGACAAAAAAAGGCTTCTAATAGAAAGGAGAAAAAATAAAACAAGGAGGACCCAAAGCAAAGAAAGGGTAAAAATTATGATGCTATGTCAAAAACATCAAAAGAGTCCTCTTCTTTAGATGGAAAACCCAAGAGAGAGTGGCTCACATATATGCCTACTGCAAGAGATCTGGACATGATGAAACCAAGTACATGAATAAGTAGATTGACCAACTGACAAAGATGCTTGAGAAATACAATATTAGTGCCCTTGATTCTGCTAATTAGAGTTCATTAGCACATGGGACTTCTAAGGCCAAAGACAATAAAAAGGGCAAAGATAATGGCAAAGTTCTTGTTATTATTTCATCCTAGCCTTCCACATGGATTATTAATTTTGGTGCTTTACACCACATGGCTTTATCAAAAGACCTATTTTCATCCTTGGATCCTTGTTCTATGCCTTCCATCTTGTTGGGTGACAATATTTTTGTAGAAGTTAATGGGAGAGGATCTGTTGAAGTGAATGATGAGACATTTCATGATGTTCTGTGTGTTCTCTCTTTATCAACCAATCTCCTATCTGTTTATCAGATTACTCACATCAGTTCAGGAAAGAGAGTTGAGTTTGCACCTAATTCAATGGTTATTAGGGAAGCAAATAATGACTCTATAGTTGCATTTGGGAAAGTCGATCACCAATAATGATTGTATACTTTTTTACATTTTTCTCCTAATTAACCCTCTACTACACTACTCACTCATTCATATGGGTTGAGTAAATTAAGGCATGAATGATTTGGCTATCTCAACTATCACTAGTCGGAGTAACTTAGTCATCACAACATGGTTTCAAGGTTTCCATGAGTTAAGTTTTTTGATCAAGTTTACCAAGGTTACATACTTGATAAGCATCTTGAAGAGAAGTATGACAAAAACAAATCACAGAGAGATGAATAGATACTAGAGCTAGTTCATAGTGACTTTGCTGGACCATTTTTGACTCAAGCATTCAACATGAATAAATATATGCTTACTTTTGTCGATGATTTTTTGAGGTATACTTGGGTGTACTTTCTTAAGTAGAAATATGAAGTCTTTGATCATTTTCAAGACTTCACGACATTTATAGGAAAATTTTTAGAAAAAGCCATCAATATTTTGTGCACCGATAATGGTGGTGAATATGTCAGTAACTATTTTGAGCACATCAGAGGGAATTGAACTATAGCGTATGGTTCCATATAGTCCTCAACAAAATGGTGTTGTAGAGCACAAGAAAAGGTCCTTGAAGGAAATGTCCAACTGTATGCTACACTCTAAGTCTCTTGCACCTTAGTATTAGGATGAGGCCATCAACTATGCTTGTTATATCAAGAACTGGGTTCCTCATAAAGCATTGAAGGGAGTCACTCATTTTGAAGCTTGGATCGGTCAGAAACCCATAGTGAAGAACTTCTAAGTGTTTAGATCTTCTGCTATAGTCCACATTCCCAAGAAGAAATATAAGATAATGGAACCTCAGAGTTAGCCTTGCATCTTCATTGGATATCTTGAGGATGTTAAGGGATACAAGCTTCTCCATCCCACCACTCATGAGCTATTCATTGAGAGAAGTGTTCATTTTCAAGATATTTCTTTGGAATCCACACTCCACACCTCTCCCCCTTTCTTAGATGCACTAGGATTTGATGACAATTATGTTGATTTAGATTACCTGAGTAGTTTCCTAATGATCCAGATTCTTCTTCTAGTTCTGATGATGAGAGTAGTGATGGGGACTCACCTCCTCCTTCTCCTAGAATATCTTCAGAGTATGAGTAATCTAGTCCTGAATCTCTAAGCATCGGTCCTCTTTGGGATAGATAGACACTAAAAATTTCTAGCCAATGGGTTGGAGATCCATTAGACACCAAGCAAACCTGTTGACAATTCAAAAATGCCCCACATGATTTCATTGCATCTACTTCTGATCCTCAATCATTTTGTGAGACATCAAGCACTCCTAAGTGGGATAATGATATATGGAAGAGGATTATGGTTCCTTGATAAAGAAAAACACTTGGGATTTAGTCTCTCTTCCTAAGGGAAGAAAACTTGTTCGATGTAGGTGGATCTATCGAACACAATTTGCATCAGATGGGTCCATAGACAAGTTCAACACATGCTTGGTAGAAAATGATTTTTTTAAAGTACTTGGCATTGACTATATTGAGACATTCACCCTAATCACAAAAATGAACTCAATATGACTCACTTCACCATTGCTACAACACATCGTTGGGATGTACATGAGATGGATGTGAAGAGTGTCTTTCTTCAGGGTGACCTCAAAGTGTAAATATACTTGGAGCAACCACAAAGACTTGTGGAAGATTCCTCCTTAGTTTGAAACTTAAAAAATATATCTATGGCCTCAAACAAGCTCCTCAGTCTTGGTATGCCAAGATGGACTCCTTTCTTCTTTTAGTTGGGTTCACTAGATGCCATTATGATCTGAATTTATAAATTTTACGACAAGATGATTCACTATTGATTCTAGTTCTCTATGTGGATGACCTATTGATCATAGAGAGTTCTTCATCTACGATCACAATGGTCAAAACTAATTTGTATGATAGTTTATCAATGACTGACTTGGACTTATTGCATTACTTCCTTGGGATCAATATTTCTTAGTCTGAGTCCATGATCACTACTTCACAATCATATATGCTATTGATTTACTTTCACAATTTAACATGGGTGATTGTAAGCCAACTCCAAATCCCTTTCTATCTGGTATGAATATTGAGGCTGATTATCCATATCCTTTGGTTGATGGTACCTTGTACCAACATCTTTTTGGTAGTCTCATCTACCTTTTGCACACTAGACCTAATATTTAATATGCAATGGGCATGGTATCTAGATTTACGTGGGAACTGCATGAGTTACACTGGAAAGAAACTAAGCATATTCTCCAATACATTCATGGTACTCATAATTTTGGGATTCACTATGGAGGAAGCATCGATGTTAACTTGATTGTGATTACAAATTCAGATTGGGTTGGTGATATTTAAAAGTGTAAGTCTACTCGAGGCTATAGTTTTTCCCTTGATCCAGGTCTGATTAATTGGTCAAGCAAGAAGTAGAATGCTATTACCTTATCTTTTATTGAGGTAAAATACAAAGGAGTTGTTAATGCTACCACTGAGGCTATTTGGCTTCAGGGGATTCTCACTAAATTTAACATCCATTTTTGATGACCAATAATCATCTTCTACAACAACCAAAACATAATCTAGATCTTTAAGAATTTAGTCATACATCAATGGCCAAACATATTGAGATTTACATGCATTTAATTTGGGAGCGCATCCATGAGTAAGTCATTGATCTCGGCTACATCCAAATAACATAAACAAATTACTAATATATCCATGAAACCCTTCACTGAGAGTAAGAATATTCATTTGCAATCTCTTCTTGGGGTTCAAGAAGATCTAACATCCTCCTCTAGGAGGAATTTTATTGTACTTAGGTACCTCATTAGGCCTTTGTGCTAGGACACAATTCCACTACCCACCTAAGCTACGCTTAAGGGGTGGTGTTAGTGTATGTTTTTATTCTATTTAATGGGTTTTCCCTACACATGTCTAGTTAGTTTGCTTAGGTGTCTTTTTAAGTCATTGCGAAAGATAATCCCATATTCATGAGGATGCGAGGACATGTTTATCTTTCACCTATACAATGTACCTTCCTAAAGATTTTATGGGTAATGAATGAATGTTGCTAATGCAATTTATTTATTATGTTGACAAACTTCTTCCATTTAAGTTATTTTTTTAATTTCACTACTCCATATAGATTTAGCTTCGTGCATTTGATCCTATCCTAACCGATCCTTGATTGTGGCCCACCTCGATAATATATACTACTTTTTTGGTGAAATTGTGCACTATTACACCTCTACTAAGGTTAGATCTTGTTTCATTTGCAGTATATTTGATTTTTCTTATGGTTAATTATTTAACATGTTCTTTTAGGTTTTCATAAACTCTTGATGTGTTATAACCTCTTTCTAGTGTTAGATCTTGTTCCACATAGTTTCATATTTGAATGTTCCTAGGGATTGTGTCATTTTATGGTCTAGATATACCTAACCCTAGTTATCCTATGCTTGATCATAAATCATCGATTGATTTTGTTTTAAAAAAATTCAAACCCTAGTGTGCTTGTGTGATGTGTTTTCTCTATGTTTGATGTGTGTTATCATAAGTGATTAGTAGTTTAATTGTAAATTTTCTTGCCATACTCATTTGATTAAAATATATATCAAGATTTACATAAGAAACATGGATTCTAAGAATGCACCTAATGTTGCTTGAAAGGATAAAGTTTTCATTGCAAAAATGTACCTTCTTTGAATGGTAATGTTGTAGATAAATCTCAAATGAAAAATAGTTATGAAAGTGAGAATGACTATGATTATGAGGTTGAATTAAAATAGCATAATAAGGATGAAAACATTGATAATATTGAGAAAATTATTATGGAGAATCTTGTTGATATATCTAGAATCATAAATGCAATGAAATAAGTTGCTTTTTAAAATATCCCTTCTCATTAGGTCACTTTGTAAATTACTCGTAACCTTACTCATGTATCCACTATTAATGTTATTCCTTCTCAAAATGTTTCTATTGTTTTTCCTTCTCAAAATCTTTCTGTTGTTTGTGAATCATATTTATGGAAAAAAATTGTGTTACTTTTTTTAATCTAACGTTTCTATTATTTTTCCTTCTTTTCAAAATGTCATTCCTCAACATTCTCAACATGTTTCATTGCTTTCTAAAGTCTTTTCAATGTTTCAAAATGATTCTCAAATTCCTTTTGTTCAACGATCACTTGATAATAATGTTTCTCAAATTTATTCCAATGTTGTTAACCCTTTTCTTATTTCTTCCATTTAAATCTTTTCTACTAGTTCACCTTCTATTCTCATGAAAAATAAAAAAATAACCACTATGTTGTGTATACTATGTACTCGCAACAACAAATTAAATTGATTTCTCAAGGAACTCAAAAGTCAAGTAATAAGGTCACTTCTCACAATATTAAATATTTTAAACAAGTTTAACAACTGGTGAAAATATTTCACGGTAATCAATACCTTCTTTCTGTGCAAATCCTTTTGTCACCAATCTAACCATGTACCTTTCAACCTTTTCATCAACACCTATCTTTCATTTGTAAACTCATTTGTAGCCAACAAGTTTTTTGCCTTTTGGAAGTTCTACTAGGTCTCATGACTTGTTCTTAGCCAAGGCATCCATTTCCCCCTGCATTGCCCTTTTCCATTTGGCACTATCCATATCTTCCAATGATTCTAGATAATAATTAGGTTCCCCATCATTTGAAATCAAAGTAATTGAAATATTGGGATTGTACTTACTAGGAGGATGCCTGACCCATGTAGATCTCCATATCGACTATGGAGGTGTTTCCTCATGTTCTAGTCTCTACTCTAACTTCTGAGGTGTTTGCTCAAGTTGTTGTAAATATTCAACATCTTCAACTTTTTCACCATAAAAAAATGGCTGAATTTCCTCATTTTTAGAATATGAAGATGGTTCGATTTCAACCTTGACATGTTGATGTTATGGTTCCTATTTTTCTTTCATTTTTGCATCCGCTTTTAGAAAAGATGATTGATCAAACTGTACATCTCTACTAATGATGATCTTATGGTAAGTCTAATCCCACACTCTAATCCCTTAATGCCATCTCCTTCAACATACCCAACAAAAATGTAATTCTTGTATCGTGGGTCTAACTTTGAATGTTGATTCTTATTAATAAAAGCAAAAGCATTATAACCAAAAAAATTTAAAATTTGAATAATCACACGGATGAGCTGTCTATACTTCTTCAGGAATATCACAGTTTATTGCAACTGATGGTGAGCAATTTACTAGGTAACATGTTGTATAAACTACTTCTACCCATAAACACTTGTCCAAATTCGCATTGTCGAACATGCTCCTTGCTCTGTCTAGAAGAGTCATATTCATGCATTTAACAACCCTGATTTGTTGTGGTGTATAGTTGGTGGTTTTATGCCTTTCAATCCCAACTTCCTTGTAATAGTTCTGAAATTCCAATGATGTGAACTTGCCTCCATTATATTTTCTTAAACATTTGATTGATCTATCATTTTCTTCTCAATCAAAGCTACAAATTGCTTAGATACACTAAAAACATCAAACTTTCTTATTAGACACTAGACCCATACTTTTCTAGAGTAATCATCTATAAACCTAACAAAATACAATGATTCTCCATATGAAATTATAGCGGATAGACCCCACACATCAAAATGAATATAGTCAAGAATACCTTTACTTACATGACTCCTTTCACTAAACTTCCATCTACTTTGTTTCCTGAAAACACAGTGCTTGAAGACAACCCAAATCTAAATATTTTAAACCAGGAAGTAACTCACAATTTTTTAGTACCTTTAACCCTTTTTCACTCATGTGGCCCAAACGTAGATGCCATAGGCGAGCATGATCTTCTATTGTTTTAGATACCATAGCTGCTTGACTGATATTTACACTCCCTTGTAATATGTAAAGGTTCCCAACTTTTAGATCCTTCATTATGACTAAAGCACCTTTAGACACCTTAAGAGTTCCACATTGACCTATAAAATTATAACCACAAGAATATAATTCACTCAAAAAAATCAAATTTCGTTTAAGTTCTGGTATATGTCTTACTTCTTTTAGAGTCCTTACTATACCATTAAATATTTTTATCTTAATGCTACTAATCCCTTCAATCTTACAAGAAACATTATTTCCCAAAAGAGCAAAATTTTTGTCAAAGGTTTGGTAAGAATAAAACCAACTCCTATGCAGACACATGTAATGTGTAGCACCTGAATCTAATAACCATTCATGATAATATGAGGAAACATTACAAATATATAAAACATCATCACTCATACCTTCACTTGTTTCTACCTAATTTGCTTCCTTGGCGGATTCTTCCTTCTTTTCACCTTTTTTTCTTTTCCAACAATCCTTCATAAGATGTCCTACTTTACTGTAATGATAACACTTTGTTTTACACTTCTTAGATTCTGACTTAGATCTAAATATGCCTTTGGAGCTTTTCCCTCTTTCTCTAGATCTTCCCCTAGCAACCATAGTTTCAAGCGTATAAGTCTCTAGACTAGATTTTCTCCTCGTCTCCTCAGCCAACAATGCTCCCACAATAGAATCGTAGTCAATCTCATCAATTGTACTGAAGGTAATGGAAGTTATTATACGATCCCAAGAATCCAACAAAATACATAACAAGGTGACCACCTTATCTTATTCATCCACTTTCACACCAATACTAATCAATTGGCATAATAGAGTATTAAAAATATTTAAAATTTCAACAATTTCCATACCTTCTTTCATTCATAATGCACACAATTACTTCTTCAAATAAATACGATTTGTTACAAATTCGATCATATACATGCCTTCTAATATGGTCCATAGGCCTATTGCAGTCTTTTCTCTGGCTATGTTGAAAAGAACCTCATCTTCTAAACATAATCATATTGTACTGAGAGCTTTTATATCTAGTTCTTCTTAGTCATCGTCATTCATCATCACATGTTTCTTTGCCTTTTTGTCTAGGGATTTGTGTAACCCCTGTTGCACCAACACATCATGTGCTTTGATTTTCCACTACTCATTTATTCTTGTCGTTAAACTTCTCCACCTCAAACTTTGCATTTGTAACTTTCGCCATTTGATGCTACAAAAAATAACACCAAATCCATAACGTAGTTGTTGTAGAATAAGAGTAACCTCACTTTGATACCATTGTTAAGAAACCACACACTCTACAACTATGTAAAAATAACAAAATTCAATTATAAAGATAATTAAACAAATAAATTCTCAGCATGCATGAGACAAAACACACTATTTTATGTGTTTAAACTTTAGCAAGCTAAGGAAACATCCACGGTGCAAGATATCAAGCTTTATTAATTCCAAGATAAACAAATTACATGCAAACTTGCTGTGTAAATTACATGCAGTCTCCACAAAGATAAATATGCCTAATTAGCAAGGCACTGTTAGGATTCCTCCTCCTAAAAATAGAGTGGGAAAATGTCATTAGGAATTTTCTTCTAAAAATAGAATCCGATGGAATTCATCTTCCTAGAAACATGAGTTTGACTCCTTGATTTTTTTGCTTTTAAAAGTAGAATGTCGTTGCCCCCTGGACCCCTCTACAACAATAATGGGGGGGCATTGCCCTCCAAAATTTAACTTTGTTATCACATATCTAACAAATAGATCCTGCCTTAGATTTGCCAACTCTCTCATAGGTAAATTTTTTTGGTAGTAAACCCAACATTAATGTTGTCAAAAATTGGACACAATACAAATGGAAACCAAAAATATGTGTGGAGATTTTTTCCCTCTCCAAGTTTTCTTTTCTTTTTTCCTTCTCAACCTATAAAGACTATGAATGTCCTTTTGAATGGGCCTTGGTTCCCAGGAAATTCAATCCTTTTTTGAGTAAATGGCAACTTGATTTTGATCTGGACAAGAACGAGATCAAAGAAATTCATCTATGTGTTAGGCACCCAGGGCTGCCCCTCAAATTTTGGTAGGATGAGGTTTGTAAGGACATTGCCAAAACCTTTGGACAACTTGTAGCCATTGATGTTTTTACCAAATCTAAAAAACACCTAATCGCTGCTCGATTTTATGTGGTGGTCAATTCAGGGAGGGTTATTTTTCCTTCCATCCTCTTAACCTCAGAGTTTGGCAACTGGCACCAGATTATTGAAATAAAAATATCCTCCTTATTTTGATCCACTTGTCAAAAAAACTCGGTCATTCGGAACTAATATACCCATAAAATAAAGACACTCAAAAAGACATGGAAGTTAAAACCTTGGCTCACAACATTTTGTGAAGGTTAGAAATAGATCTGAGAAGGAAGTTAATAACATTATCAACTCTCACTTTCTGCTAGTCTATGCCTCTTCTCCAAGATTTTCAAAGGTTCTAGATCAAATCCATGAAGAGATTAAAATAAGTAAGCTTCCTGGATCAAGGTAAAAAGGGTAAGAATCAAATGGATCAAAGATGGTTAGAATGAGATTATTTGGATTCATTGTTGAAAACCCCTTCAACAAATGATTTCTAAATCTCCTTTGAAGGAGGATGCCCATTTTTAGCCACATGGACAAGATGTCAAATTCTCTTCAGCAGGCAACGGAGTGAAGCTTACCCTTTCGCAGTTAAAGAAAGAGGAAAAGAGCCCTATAGAACTGCCAGAGTAAAATGTAGCAGGATCAATGCAAGGAAGAAATTACAAGATTCAGAGAGAAAAAGAATCAAACTCAGAACTCAATCTTGTTTTTTGGCATGACAAAATTGACGTGAAGCTCTTAGGGAAATGAGAAAAGTATCCCGAGCAACTACTTACCTCTCCCACCTTCTCAAATGAAGAAATCGTAGACCCTCTTACCAACCACAAGGAGTGTGCATTTGAGAAAGAGAAACTGATTGAAGTAGGTCTGTTCCAATCCTCAGGAGGCGAGGGGATGAACCTCAATCAACTATGTGACAGAATAACAATAAGTGCTAAGTATTCTGGAAAACAAAACATGGAAACAAGGAAAGGTAGGCCTAAGGATCTCGGAAGCAAGGAAAACATAAAAGAAGAGGAAATTGAGTCTAAACTCCTGATTGTCTTGTTTCTTCAGATGATTTGTAGTTTTTATGATACTACAGCGTTTCTATAGCCGTTCTACATTTTTTTCTTTTAGCTTGGGCTCTGGGTAACCTTGTTGGATGTCATCATTGGGCGAGTCTCCATTTCTGTGTGTCCTTGCTGTCAATGGACAATAGTCTCCTTTTTCGGTTTTTTTTTGAACCCGGTTCTTATTTCGTTCAGCTTGTTGAATTTTTGTTGGTTTGTTGTTGTTCAACTGTTTGTCCATTGTTGGACGGCAGTGGTTGAAACTTCCATAAGCGATTATTGAAGGTTTCGGGTCCTTTCAAAACCTCTTTTAGGTAGGGGTGACAGTCAAATTCTGATGTTTAACTGTTTGTCCATCGTTGGACGGCAGTGGTTGAAACTTCCATAAGCGATTATTGAAGGTTTTGGGTCCTTTCAAAACCTCTTTTTCATCATTTAGGTAGGGGTGACAGTCAAATTCTGTTGTTTAATTGTTTGTCCATCCTTGGACGGCAGTGATTGAAACTTCCATAAGCGATTATTGAAGGTTTCGGAACCTTTCAAAACCTCTTTTTCATCTTTTAGGTAAAGGTGATAGTCAAATTCAAAGTCTGAATTGGCGTACAGTAACATAAAGAGATATGACGGACCCACAAAATCATGCATATTGACGAAATCATGTCTATCATGTAGAAAATAGACATTAGACTCACAATTTGGAAAGGTCTTTAGATTTTGTGTCACCTTTCTTAGACAACTTTCTGTCACCCTATCTTTAAATCAACCCAAAAAATATACTTCTTTCATTATTAAATATTTAATGCTTCCACAGTCCATAAAATCGATCAAAATATTTTTGGGATAACTGTATTTTCGTTCTTTATTCAAAAAAACGAAAACATACTTCTTTCATATTAAATTCAGGGATGCTTTAAATTTCTATGGTAGGTTTCCTGCAATGTCATCTAAAATCAAGAAAAAGGAAACAAAAAATACGAAAAGCCTCCGGATTTAAAATCACACATTCTACTTATTTTTTATATCATAACGAATGCTAAATAGAGTAATTCGAAGGCAAAATAGAGTAAATACAGTAATTCAATGTAATACAGATACAGACAATTTTTATTTTGAATCAAAATTCAAGGGCTCGATTCCAATTTGTTGTCAGGGATGTATCCTGAAGTAAATACACATATTCATGACAGCTTAACTATTAAGCTAACCTTTTCTCTCTATATTCTAAATCTGAAAACCTTCTAAATCTTGACTTGCACATAGCTTCAGATCAATAAAATAACCTTCTTCAGAAGTGGGGTTTTGCTTAAACTGACTACCCCAGTTTTGGTTATGCAAAAGTGCAGCTTCCTGCTGGAAAAAGTCTATTGGGCATCCTATTTCCTCTTCCTCTTGCATTGCATGATCATGTACAATAAGATCTGAGCCCGTTTTGCTTTTGGACTGATTAGAAGCATTAATAAGGTTCTTGGCATACTGTTTTCCTCCAAAAGTAAAGAGTTTATTGCAGGCCAAGCACTTATACCTTGCTTGCAGAGCTTTGGAAGAGCTGTTATCAAAATATCTGAACTTTGTATTGTGAGAGTTGCACTTCAAACAAGTGGGCTTTACAGGAGACTCTTTCAGTGCCCTCCTCAATCCTTGATAACCATCCATCTGCTTTAAAGAATATGGCAGAAGAATCTTATAGCTGCCCTTCTCTCCATGACCTTTAATTATCTTTGCAGTTGGCAAATGGCTCAGAATAATCTCTACAACTCTGTTATCCATCTCTTTCTCCTGTCAACACCATGAAATTGACAAGATTATGTTTGTACTATCTTTGTCATGACCGTGGGTTTATAATTTGGTTTATTTTGGATAGTTAATTCTCCCACTGGATTCATGGCTTTTTTCAATTGATTTTCTTGAGGAGATGCCTCTAGCAAATTTTCTTAGCTTCTCAAAAAGAGGCAATAAAGATTGTGATGGGGTTGCTAATAATAGTTGAAGAAGGAAAAGCATTAACACTCTTCCCTTCTTGAGAAAAAGCAGAAAGGCTCATGCTGTTTTTTTATTTATATCTGTTAGGAAGTAAAAACGTGTATGCTTTGCTTTTTTAATAAGAACAAAATGTTTTTCACTTAGTGCTACCTTAATCAAATCTAAATTCAATATGTTTAAAAAAAAAAAAAAAAGTACATGAGATTAATATTTAGATTGAATGAGGATAATTTAATATTTGTTTATAAAATTAATATTTAAAGTAAATTAAGTAAGTTGTTGTTTAAATGTGAAGATGATGGTGTAAAAAGTATTCTTCAATCATTTATCAAAATATAAATTCTACAAGATATGAAAAAGAGATGAGGCTTAATTGTATTCTAAACGATTTTAGTGGAATGGATACCTCTCAATCCTAAACGCTAAATCAAAAAAATATTCTATATAATCTTTGTAAAAACAGGGTTTCAATCATATACATACATACATATATAAAACAATTTCATACAATTGAGATTCTTGGAAGCTTTCAGATTTCTTTAGAAGAAAAATTCTTAAATATTGAAAAATGGAAAAAGAAATGTTTAGAAAGGGAGAGTGTAAGGAAGGTATTTCCTTCTCCCCAAAAATTATTGAATTATATAGTCAACTTCACTTGAAAAAGTGGGCAAGAAGACTAATATTTACTTAGAATAATAAAACATATTTAAAAGTATAATTATAAGAGAAGGTTTTTGAATATAAAATGTTTGCATTATTATTTGATCAAATAATTTTATACAATTTATATTTAAAAACATTTTTCTATAATTAATCATATAATTTTATATACAGTTTTATTTTTATACATTAAAAGTATAAATAAAAGAAAAGTTGTAATATATAAAAATAGTTAAATATTTTTATCAAAAAATTTCATTTAATAATTTAAGTCTTTTAATATAAATTTATATTTTAAAATAATATAATGATTTAAATTATAATTATAATAAATTAAAAACTCAATTTAAAGAAATTTTATACATAATTTTATTGTTGAAATAAATTTTAAAATATTTAAATTTTTTTTGATTTTTTATTAATTAAATATATATTATTTTATTAATTTCAACATTTCATTTTAATATTAATTTTAACAATTATAAACCAAAACTTATTACATTTAAATGTAACAATAAAAAATTAAACACATTAATTTTCATTTAAAAAAAATTCAATTAAAATTATAAA
The DNA here is from genome assembly GCA_037957365.1 of Torreya grandis. Classification (NCBI taxonomy): domain Eukaryota; kingdom Viridiplantae; phylum Streptophyta; class Pinopsida; order Cupressales; family Taxaceae; genus Torreya; species Torreya grandis. Next base: position 38,734 of record JARHVA010007506.1, on the reverse strand, counting down.
GTGAGATTAAGGGCATTTCATAACCAAAGAAGGTTAAATAAATTATCTTGTTTTTTGATTATCAACCCACTCTTAGAAGTGTTTTAGATGGTTATAATGTCACATCACCTTCCCTATGACTTAATCTATGCCAAAGGCATTAAAAAACATTGAATTTAAAAATTTTACATTGTGAAATAACAATATTTATAAGTTTATCGTTTAATTGATTATCCAATTTTAATATAATATTTCAATTTTAATGATCTCACCTGTCTTAATTTATGCAAGGCATTAAAAATATTGTTCACAGTGTGAAATAATCATATTTATAAATTTATTGAAATTGCATGATTCTCATTTATCCAAATTTGATACAATATTTCAATTCCAATGGAATCCCAAATGATTAAACATGTTAAACTTTTTTTAAACAGAGTTTTTATTTCATGGCACATTTAATTTTCGGTGACATTGTAGTGTTCTTTAATTTTGTCAAAGTTAAATTAAAAATGTCAAAGGTAATTTAAAAAAAAAATATTGATAAGAATTTTTTTAAGTGTTTGAAAGAGTTTTACACAAATGTGAGGTGCATTTTCATGCCTCACATGGCCAAAGGGTTGGGCTTCATTGACCCGTGGCTTCGTGAGACATGAAATTACTTATATTATGGTTTTGTCCCCATGTGCCCCTCACCTCCACATATGACCTACACATCCTTATAGATGCAACAGAAGCAATATCATGTTTGTGTTCATGCGTAGATACGACTTCATGTCTATCATCCCTGTGTGCATACACTGACCATCCACATGATCGTGTAACATGATGCATCGAACACTACACGTCGAGCCGTCACTAAAAACCTATATAAACTTCTCAATGACTCATTCGTCCTCATTGCTTTGTCCCAATGCTATCTGAAACTCCGCCCAATCCCTGTTATCTCCCACAAAGATGAAACTTTGCAAAAAAAATTATTAAAATATTGAGTTTTTAGAATAATTCACTATAGTGTAGCTTTCAACAACATTGGTTCATGTTATCAATAAGTTTTTGTTGGAGGGAGGTTTGATCTACACAAGGAAATATAGATTTCTAGGTTTTCATCATATTTGTTTCATGGGTTTTCAGAATAGACAAAAATAATTTCATGACCACTACAGTTTGTTTATTTCAACCGCATCAACACTTTTTGCATCCTAATCTAAATAATTTACAAGCCCTTGCCAAACAAGTGTTTGAAATAGTAAAAGCAACAAAGATTAAATATAAGGATATGGGTTTAAAGTCATTGCTGGTTTTAGACAACAACATTCTAAAGGTTTGAGATTCTCATATTGGCCATGTTGATCTAAAAGAATTTTGTAAGTGATTCAATGCATAAAATGCTGGTACCTTGACTATTTGTAGAAATCCTTGGAGGGGGTCACCTAAGGGTTTATATATAACATTTAGGATATAGCCCACTTACACTAAGCACTCTAGATTATGGAGATATGGAAGGCAAAGAACTTGATACATTCATGGAAGATTAGCATATGCACGTGAATATGAAATAGATTGAATATAATGTACATTAACCACAATGAAATACGTTAAATCATAAGAGAAAGGTAAGAGACTACCCAATGTGTATGTGAGAGAGAAAGCTCTAACATGAATCCTCCAAACATCCTTTAAGCAATGAACCAAATGAGCATGGAATCTATAGCATAAGTTTGACCCTTGCCCTTAAGTAAAAGGGTGAGAGAGTGTTATATATATATATACATATATATATATATGTATATATATATATATATATATATATATATATATATATATATATATATATATATACATACATATATATATATATATATATATACATATATATATATATATACACATATATATATACATATATATATATATATATATGTATGTATATATATATGTATATATATATATATAAATAACTGTGTGTGTGTGTGTGTGTGTGTGCACATGCGTGCATGTGTGTGTGCATGGGTTCATGATCTGTGTGAATACAAGGATAGCCATTGACCAATAAAGTTGATAAATGATGGAGAGTGAATCTACAAATATAAAGTTGGATCCATGCCAAAATAATGTGTGCCATTGATAAGAAATAATATCAATGGTCACAATATAAAAAAGATGTTAAGTGAATAAAGTAACACAATAATAGGCCAAGGAAACAAGCTAATACACTAAAGTGTACTAATACATAGCTAAAGTGTGCTAACCACATGAATATGAAGACTCTCAACCATGGTTTGAGAGTGTACAAGGCATAAAAATGTATACTCCATCATCCCCGCTTCCCCCCCGCTTCCCCCCCACCCCCCCCCGCCAACACAAAATGGGAGCATCGATGAAGAAGTGAAGGAATGGTCACATTTGTCACATAAGCCTGATACTCTAGAATCTTTGGTATCTCGAAACTCTGGAATATGATGAAGGAACAAAAAAAATGAGACAATGTGAGTGACCTTCTAGGCTCACATTGAATGACAAGAGGCTACATCCAAAGAATTTAGCTAATGGATGTAGTAGTCCTAATTATAAGAGACCAAGTTGACTTACATTTCCTTGGCAATGATTATACTACTTCTAAGGGCGTCACTCCTCTGGAAGAGATAATTAAAAAACTCTAAAGAGATAAGACTATTGGTGTCAAGACCATGGGCCTCGAAAGGACTTATGATGGATTTAATGTGCTCAACTAATAAATGTGTGTCTCTACATAATGATGTACTCCAAGCATGGAACATAGTCGACTCATTCGACTCAATCTCTTGTAGGCTATTCTTTTTGCTTTCTAATAGAACATAGTCAATCTATTTGACTAAGTCTTTTATAGGCTATTCTACTTATCTTCCCTCAAAAAACAGTCGACCTATTCAACTCAGTCTTTTACAGTTTTTCTGTTTGTCTTCCCATAGAACATAGTTGACTTGTTTGACTCAGTCTTTTGATGATTATCCTATTTTTCCTTCCAAACTTAGTTGCCCTGTTCAACTCTGTACCATTTGGATGATTTTATACTATCTGGCCAACTTAATTCTTTTTTATGCATAATTGTTTAGCTGATCTTGTATTGTATCTGGCCGACTGTGTCCAAATCAAATACTTATCCTTTTTATTCTTATATTCCTATTCCCAACATCATGAATACCCTATTAAAATATTTTTTGGATAACCTTAATCTATTTAGACGATACATAGGTTATTCTTTCCTCCCTACCCTAGTTACCCAAGTGGATACTCACTCTTGGTGCACTTCCTCTCATCCTTCATCTATAGATTACAATATGGTTCAAATTACCCAAAATGATGACATTGAAGGATCTAATCCATTTCACACCTCTAAAGACACTACCCTATCCAAACTACCTTATTACACTATAGAAGCAATTGATTTAAGCCTAACAAACAACCCTATTGGAAATCTTCCACTTACCAACACCAATAATAATCTTCCTCCCACCCATACTAATAATCCTTCTCCTTAAAACACTAATACTCCACCTTTAAATACTAATGCACAAATTGACACTACTCAACTTCTTGCACACATAGCCAAACAAATGAATGTTATGCAAATAAAACATAACTCTCAAATGATGCAAATGTGATAAAAATTTATTACACATGACTAATCAACATCCTCTTAACTTACCTCAAAATAATCAACATTTTATCCCTCCTCGTCTTAGAGATGCCAATGGTAATATCATTCCACAACCCCTTATGTATAAAAATATGCTTCAAAATATCCAAAATGAACCTTTAGCTCCTTTCATTGTTTCTAGTGACATTGAAAATATCTCTCCAACTATTAAATATGATGGGACCAAAGATTCTGCATCTTTTCTTAAGGCATTTGATAATCTCCACAATGAATGGATTCAAACAAATACCTTTGCTACCACCAAAATTCTCATTAAAACATTTCCATGAGATGTATTAGAATGGTATAATCAACCCCCTCAACATTCCATATGGAAACTAGAGAATTTAATCAATGCGCTAGTGAAGGAATTCTAACAAAATGATCTTATAAAAAATATCTTAGTCAGTTTATTAATGCTAAACAATCACCCTCCAAATCAATTTACGATTTCATTAAATGATGGAAATATTTGGATCATAAAGCAGATCATAACATGAATGATGATAGCCTATTTAAATTCTTTATAACTACTTTAACACCTTCTCTTCAGTATAAATTCCAAACATTTTCTCCACAACCTCTAAATGATGCAATTGATCAACCTAAAAGACAAGACTTTCCTATGAAAAAATTCGAGCCAAAGCATAAATCCGCTAAAGAATCTTCCAAAACTCAACTAATTTAATTACTATTACTCCTCCTTAAACAAAACTAAGAGTATTCAAAGTAGATAATCCACTTGCTTCCCATACACCATTCATGGTCCGAAAATGAAGCAATTATTATTTCCTTTTAAACCTTTCACCTATAATAGTGCCCCACCTTCATGGTATGATCCTAACAAATTTTGTTGTTTCCATGCTAATGTGGGTCATTCTCATGAAACATGCCATGGGATTCTCAATTTTTTTGTTTCTTTTATGTTAGGTGATACATTTGACCATGATACTATGATCAAATTACATCATCATAATTATGTTGAAGCTTCTCAAAAGAAACATGTTATGAAACCTCCATCATCTAAACCTCAAAAATATTTTTTTACTTCTCACCCATAACATTTAAATAATTATATCTGTGCAATTGATGTTGATTATGACCAATATTATACTAATTCTCAATATGTGAATGCAACCAAAATGAATTATAAATGTAAACCTGTTCACAAAGATCCTATCACTAAACCTAAAAAAATTTCAATCAAAGAACAAATTCTTAAAGACACCACACCTACTGCACCCATATCTTCGAAACCAAATGAGGAGACACTTCCAAAACTAGAACCTCACCCTAATTTTCTTTTTCATATGAAGAACATTGTATCTCATAAACCTCATATTAAATCGTCATCTTCTAAATCACTTTGTAATTTCTTGGAAGAACTCAATTCCATGCCTTGTACATCATAAAGTTAGTTCTTAATTCTCATTATCATCATAAATTCTTGATACAAAAATTATAAAACATTGAAGAACCACCATCACTTGATGTGTAAAATCCTCCTCAAGAGCCTTCACCTACCAAAGTGCATACTATTGAAACTATTTCCACATCTTCTAAACTAACCATAATTTTTTTTGAAGAAGACATGATCAATGATGAAATTATTTTTGATTTGATGATCCACCTCTCTTTATTAACATTACAATCAATAATACCCTTATTCACAAATTCTTAATAGATGAAGGATCAAGAATTAATGTTACTTCTCTTTGGTTAATCCAACAAATCAGATTCACCAAAGATAACCTTAAACAAACATATTTAACATGTAGAGGATTTGATAAAACATATCAAAAACCACTTGGTTTTATTTGGATCCCAATTCATGGAGTATACCCTTACCAAACCCTCATTCCCAATATTAGATTCCAACCATTCCATGCATTAATAGTGCACCTCTACCTAAATTTGTTAACCTGCATCATGATTTACATTTCACTCTACTTGATTTTGATGATGATAAACCTAATGATTTACAAAGCACTTGTAATACTATTAGTTTACCTCCTTATGTTGTGGAATGGATTCCTCCTTATTTACTTCCACGTGATTGTACCATCCCTATAATTGATGATAATCCTAAAATTCCCCCTCCATGCAACACAAATGAAGCTTCTTATACAGAAGATGCCTTTGCATGCGATGAGTATGGAGTGGCCAAATTATTTCAATATATTTTAATGTCACCTTGAAAATTTATCAATTTAGGCATATCCACTTTTGATTCTCCGATAAAAACTAATGCATGCATTATTTCTCCTACATATGATGATAATTATATCATTGCTCAAGCCCAATCATGAGACTTAGATTTTCAACACTATCAAAAGGCATTATCCAAAATATATTCCTTTAACCACGATGTCCATGTCATTCAGATCTCAACTGATATTGTATCAGAACCTGAAGGTTATGTACCTCCCATTAATCCTCCACTATTATATTCCCCATGGATACTAAAATAAATCTCCACTATCGAACCTTTTATACTTTATACATAACCAAACATTTTACAACCTTTTCTTTCTTCTCATGATTCAATCGATACTATTAAGGTTACCCACCTCAATAAAAATAAACCTACAACACAAACTAACACACCCATCACAAATGTGGTTGACTCCACTCAACCTAATAACCCTAAAATTGAACCTACACTTGAAATTACCTTAGACGTAAAAGCCATATATTTATAAAAAATACAATTTGAATAAGATCATAATGGTAACCAAATCATTGATATTGAAGTGGATGTCACATACTACTGACCATTACCCACACTTCCTAGTGATGAAGTGTTACTTGAACTCCTCCATGCTTGATAACCTCAACTCCCATGCCAACATCATAAACTTGGTAACTTTAACCAAAAAGTTCCTTATTTTAATAAATTTATTGCTACTGTGGATCCTAACAAAAATCTTCTTTCTTCTCTCCCCACTGCTCCATACCATTTCTAAGATGGAAATGCTATGCTCATCAAAGACACTACAAAAATAGACTACAAAACACCATCATGTCTTCGACCTATCATTGTTTCCAAGGAAATCACTCTTAAAGAGCATGATAAATTTTGATTATTCTTTGATAAATATCATGAAACATTTGTTTGGTCATATGAAGACATGTCGGGAATTTATCCTAACATCATTATTCATAACATCATCACTTATCTAGATGTTAAACTTGTCAGACAAAAATAATGAAAGTTTCCCCCAAACAATTCTACATTATGTTATAAATAAATTATTAAAATTTTGGATGCTAAATTCATTAAATATATGGATTAATTGGAATGGGTTTCAAACATTGTTCTTTTTTATAAAAAAATCATGGTTATTCATTTGTGCATCGATTTTCATAATTTTAACTAAATATGTCCAAAAGAAAATTTCCCCTTGCCTTCAATAGATGTTTTGTTGAATCTACTATTCGTTATGAAATGTTATGACTCATGGATAGTCTTTCAATATATAGCCAAATTCACATAGCTTCAAAATACCAACATAAAACAACATTTACCATGGAACGGAGCACCTATTGTTATGCCAAAATTCCCTTTCGTCTCAAAAATGGTAGAGCCACCTATCAAGATGCACTGACTAATATATTCCATGATCTTATCCACAAAATCATCAAAACTTGTGTGGATGACCTCATTAACAAATCCAAAATCCATAAAACTCATCTCGATGACTTAGCCATTATATTTGATTGACTTCTTAAATATAAAGTTAGGCTCAATCCATTGAAATGCATCTTCAGTGTTACAATTGGTAAACTTATGGGTTTTCTTGGTTCTCTTCAAGGCATCAATGTCGATCCTAAAAAAATCAAATCCATCATCAACATGCCTATTCTTATTTTTATTTATGACATATGACCCTATTTAGGAAAAAATCTAGCAATTTGTTGGTTCATTATAGAAATAGCTTACCACAATTCTATTTTAAAAAAAGGTATTACCTTATAATGGATGGATTCATGTCAAAAATATTTTGATAGCATGAAATAATGTTTTCTCCATCCTACCACTCTTTTTCCACCTTCAAACAATTATCCCTTAATTTTATATACATCCTCTACCCCCATATCATTTGGGGAAATGCTTGCCCAACAAGATGATACTAGTAGATAATACCCTATTTATTACATTAGTCGAGTATTAATCAATTACAAAAAATGTCACACCAAAGTGGAATGTGATTGCCTCACTATTTATTTCATACCTAAAAGTCTCTTTCATTATATGCTCTATAAAACCACCTATGTCATTGTTCATTCTGATATGCTTCGTCACTTCTTCTCCCAAACATTGTTACTTGGAGATAAAATTGGCAAATGGATGGTCTTATTGATGGAATTCAACCTATGAATTGTAACAGAAAAATATTTCAAAGTAAAAATCACCACAGATCAACTTACAATAGATTCTTTACCAGCCATAAATTACCTTCAAGATAACCTCCTGATGAATAAATTCTTTATATTGAAGGTCTTAACCAAACTATCTCTCTCAAAGACTATTTTCACAATTTACCTGCTGATCTCGAAGCAAATATTCAAGAATACTTTGATATCACTCATGTTACTACTAAATCTAAAGTACTTAGAGCTATGTGAGGTTACCATTGACTTACATAAATATATTTGTAATCTTCACTTTGATGGTGTCAAATGCCTCCAAGGAGCTAGGGCATGATGTATTCTAACCAATCCACATGGTAAGATCATACCTTTAGCATTTTGATTAAATTTTGATGTCACTAACAACATGGATGAATATGAATCACTAATATTAGGCATGCAAACTGCCATTGATGTAGATATCCCATACTTACATGCCTTGGGTGACTCCTAACTTATCAATTATCAAGTTAACAATGATTAACAATGCTAAAGTGAAAATTTAATTGCATATCATCAAATGGAAACTACACTTGCTAAATAATTTTCCTCTTTTACCATCAAACCAATCCCAAGAGATCAAAATACCATAGTTTATTCTCTTGCTTCCTTCACTTCTTTATTTCACCCTCATCAAGTACTTCATGATTTCCAATTTCTTATCCAAATAAGAAAATCAGCTTCTTATTTACAAAATAAAATTGATTCCTTAATTTGTCACATCAAGGTTATCACCATTTAACAAAGCCCATAGTACAAACACATAATTCAATTTATTGAACATCAAACTTATCCTCCAAACATTGATTCTCATGAAAAGACTCGAATCTGTAAAAATGCTTTCAAATATATGCTTCACTATGATAGTACATACTATTGTAATGTAGAAGAAACACTATTGCATTGTGTCATGCAAGAGGAAGTTCCTACTCTTTTAGAATAAGCACATGGGGGCATTTACAAAAATCACTATAGCGGTCATGTTACATCTTGAAAATGCTTCCATATGGGTTATTTTTGGCCTACTCTAGAAAATGATGCCATTAACTTTGTCAAAAAGTGTAATCCTTGCCAAATACATGATGATATAATCCACTCACCACTAATTGAGCTTCAAATATTAGAGTCTTCTTGACCATTTTTTATGTGGGAATTAGATTTCATTAGCAAATTACCGAGATCACAAGATGGTCATGTATTTATTATCACTGCTATTAAATATTTTAACAAATGGGTAGAAGTTATGCCTCTTGTTAATGTCATTAGTATCACCATTTCCAAATTTATTCTCAATAAAATTATCTACCATTTTGGAGTTCCTCATGGTGGTAACTTCAAAAATAAAGATATGAAACAATTATGCTCTAAGTTCAAATTTTCACATAAATTTTCATCACCTTATCATCCTCAATGCAATGGCCAAGTCTAATCCACTAATAAAATATTGAAAAAAATCTTACAGAAAAATATTAAAGAAACTCATACATATTGGCATCTAAATCTCCATCCTGCACTTTGGGCTTATCGAACTAGCACATGCATTACTACTAGTGCAATGCCATTCTCTTTATTCTATGGATCCCAATTAGTTTTACCATTAGAAGTTGAAAACCCCTGTTTACGTATATCTCTTCATGGTATAATTCTTGATGAATAATTATAAGAAGTCCAGCACCATGCTCTAGACCTACTCGATGAGCATCATATGGATGCTTCACAAAATAACCACCAATACAAGGTTCACATTGCTAAACAACATAATAAAAAGGTAAAAGTACAAACTTTTACTATTGGTGATTTAGTCCTCAAATTACATTACACACATGATAAAGAAGGAAAATATACCCCAAAATGGGGGGCGCCTTACTTAGTAAAATACATTCTTGGTCATAGTAATTATCATCTACAAACTAAATAAGGACATGTTTTTAAAGAACCCACAAATGCATATTTTTTACAAAAATATTTTTATTACTATTTTCTTTCTTTCCATAATTCTATATACCGTACAGACTAACACTTATTGTAGAACTTCTCCAAATATCTCTCTTTTTTAGCAATCTAGTCTACCCACAAACCTTAGTCCCCATATTTGGTATTTTGGTTATACTTATTACTTTCATTTAATTCACGAGTTGCATTGTAATACCGTGGGTAGGACCCAATATTCCTCACGAGTATCCTTTTTTCATAAATTTAATTTTCTCTCTTTTTTTTTGATCCTACGTTTTTTATTTTACAAACTTTTATTTTCAAGTTTCTTCCTTCTTTTGTGATTTGTATAAGACCATGGATAGGACCAAGCATTCCTCACAAATCCCTACTTTCATATTTTGTACCTACTTGGGTTTATGTTTTATGAGTTGTAGTGTAAGACCATGGATATGACCATGATTTACTCATAAAATATATATACTCTTTCAAACTACTTTTAAAAATTGAGTGCTCTTTTTAGAAATTAAACAAATGGTTAAAAGTTCATGACTTCATATTCTCAACCTTTTTTTTTTTTCTAATACAAACCTGCACAACAAACTATGTTAGCATGTTTCCCTACACTTACATACATTATTATGATATGGAATCATGCTTATCTATCATTGTATCCATTTCACATTGTCACATATGATTTGAGGTAACTCAAATTTTTTCATGTTCATTTTTCCTTTCTCCCTTACTTTCATTCTAATTTAGACAAAACAAGGTAGAAGTCAAGATGTCACTTTGATTTAACATGAATAACCAAGACTCTTAGACACCATGCTCTCTAAGTTATCCTTCTTAGCTACCAAGTTTAAATTTTTCTAATGATATTCATTTTTAGTACCCATGTTTGGTTTTATAAATTTTGTATGGAGGAGGAATAGAAAAATCCATCAAAATGTTTAAAAAACAAATCATTTACACAAAATTCAATGATCAAATGGCACATATAAAATTCAAAAAAGTCAAATCACACTAAAATACGCGATTATTAAGCACATATCATATTCCTAATCAATGCTTGAACTCCACTATTGGCATCATCTTAGATTTAAGGTCCATTAGGGTGAGGTAGGCTAGTAGATTGGGATAGGAGAACTCAAAAATCTCTATAGTGCTACCTACTTTCTCACACAAGTACCCAATGTTCATAGTAAACCAATGACTCTGTAATGGGTCATAAGGAATAAGGAACATGTTGTGGGAAGGTAGGTCCATTTTAATTTTCATGCATATATCCTTCATGGTATGATATTCATACTTCATTAAATAACCCAAGATATGTGTGGTTAGGAAAAGTTCTTCAGAGTCCTTAATGTTGAAAGTACTATTGTTTTTACAAACTTAATTTCAATGTTTTGACTTTGATAAAGAGTTCCTATACCTTGATATTCCCACATCTCCCCCACCATCGATTTCATTCCCCCCTAAAATTCATTTTATATCTGCTTCCTCACTTCTATATTCCCTCTTCTTCACATCTTAAAAACATGCTAACATTACTTTGTTTTGGTTTTATCCATTATTAGAAAAAAATAGTATTCTTAAGTGACTATGGATTGTTTATTTACACCATTAATTTCTAAAAATTTCTTTGGTTTCATCTAAAAACTTATCAAAATACTTAGCATTTATTTTTATAGACACCTGATCTATTTCTATTTTTCATACTTTCTCCATTATTGAGTGAGTTTGGATTGTTACTTATCACTCAACAATGTTATTTTACTTTACATACTTTTTACACTGTTGAGTGAGTTTGGATTGTTACTTCTGACTCATCAATGTTGTTTTATTTTATGTACTTTTCCCATTGTTGAGTGAGTTTAGATTGTTACTTTTTACTCACCAATGTTGTTTTACTTTACGTACTTTTTCCATTGTTGATTGATTTTGGATTGTTACTTCTCATTCACCAATGTTGTTTTACTTCATGTTTTTTTTCCATTGTTGAGTGAGTTTGGATTGTTACTTCTCATTCCTCAATGTTGTTTTAATTTATGTATCTTTTCCCATATTTGTTTAAAGTGTATCTTGTTACTCCTTTAAACATTGATTTTAGACTTATTTTATTTTCACATGTCCTTGGTTTAATTTAGGTTGTTAATTTTCTTACCTAAGGTACATTTTGTTTGAGTTTTTTAATCATTTAATACCCTTGGATTTTTAGTTACATGATTTACTCTACCTCTCTCTTGGTCATATTGGTTATAACCTAGCACTTATCACCCTAGCTTACCAATTTTCCAAGTGTGTCATGCCTACAAATTTTAGCTATTTTGACTTCCTTGCATTTGTTTATTTTTGGTCGCTAGTTTTATATCCTTAGGGTTTTTCCAAAGCAATCTATATGCCCTCCATGATCAAAAATAAAAACACAATAGATAACCATTTAGTTCTAAAGGTAAGTCAAGGTACATATCCATTACTTATTAATTTTAGTTATTTCCTTATTTTTCATTTCAGTTTATTTTCTTTATACTGTAATTTATTTAGCTCAACATTGTGTGTTATTATTTTATTTTATCGAAGAACCATCACATGTTAAAACTACGTTACAAGTGATGAGCTTCGAGTGGGGCATATCTATACACATAATATTTTTAACCTTTATCAATTATTGATGTTTTCTCTCTTACAGAAACCTATTAAGTCTCAATCTCTATGAGTGCACACCTTAAAGGGTGAGTTGGGAAAGGGGTGAATAGACCATTGATGCTTTGAAATTTTTTTGTTCCCTATACCACCACTTAAAACCAATACAAGTCCCTCCTATATGTTTCCCTAAGTTTTGACACCTCACCCACACTCTCCTCTAAACAACTCACCACCCAAACTAACCTCTACTAAGAAAAACCCATTTTTACCATCCTATAAATGTAGTCCAATGGGTCAACCTAATTTTGGTGATTAAACATGTTACAGAACTAGGTCGGGCCAAGTTGACTTAGTTCAAGGCCTAACTGATTTATTTTACATTCAACTAGGTTGACCAGGTTGACTGCATCTGCTCAAATTCTTGAAGGGATTAGAGTTATATTAGGATATATATACCCCTATTTCACCTAAATTCTAATAGATATAATCATTCATTTTCCTTTTTTTATAGTCTACACTTCTACCATTATACTTGAGGAGTAATTTCTTAGGGTTTTATATTTGGACAAGAGTCTTATCTTGTGGAAATGTCTTGGATGCATAAGAGAGATCTTGTAGCCTAAAGCTGACCTATCCTTGTGATCCTTATGAACCAAAATAACCTCTTTCAAAGCACCATTGACTAAGGGAGAGACTAAAGCTTGACAGGTTCATCTCCAAGGTAAGTATTCCTAGCTCTTACTCCTCTAATTTGGTAGCTACACTTGCACAAGTAATGGCTAATGAATGTATTATCTATCTTTGATTAGTATTACCTCTACATTAGATTGAGTAGAGTTTTAATTTAAATGTTTATTATTTAAGTTTATTATCCCCCATTTGTGACACAAGATTTATTAAGCACTAGATTAGATTTACTTTACTACATTTTAGTCCTAGCTAGGTTTATTGTGTGGTGTTGCTTGACTAGAGGCTTTGGAACCCTCTCTAGTGATATTGTGTAATAAGATATCTCTTAGTTAGGTTTAAAGGATCAATATTTTTCATGACCCTAAATAACTAAGTACTTTCAATTGATATAGTTAGTTTGTTTTACCTTCTCTGAAATAGGATTGATTTATAGATTAGCTTCGAATTCGCTTGCATATGTACCTATGGTACATAGGGAAATCATTATTCAGATCCCTAATTGAATTAAATTAAGTCACAATGTACGACACATTACATTTGTGAAAAATCATTGTTCCTATTCTAGATGTAGGATCCATTTATTATGAGTCCCTTTTTGGACTCAAAGGTTAGTATCTCTCTCTATTTTTTTTCTATTTTCTCAATTTACATATAAAAATAAAAAATAAATAGATATTTTAGAAAAAATAAAAAATAGGGCCTATCCATACTTATGTTTAGTTCATTAACATAAATTAATTTTTACATAATTGTTCAATACTTATTTATACCCATTTCCATACCATATATGTTTCAAAAGTGTACAATAGTGAATGCAAAAAATACAAGTTTCTATTTATGTACATATTTATAGGTTATTTCATTATCTCAAACTCAAAAAGTATAAACAAATAAAAAATCCCTATTCAAATAGTAGAATCCTTCATTGTTTTATAATTCAATTGGCTCTATCCTAGTGAGTACATGGTATGAGTTCTCATATCTAAATAATTCACAAGCCTCTTACAACTTATATATACATCATCGAGCTCACTGGGGTGTCTTATACAAATGATCTATCCTTATTTGGCTATCTATTATTGTTCATACCTCAATTATTTACATCACTCAACATCTATCAATGTTTATCACTTACTTACACATTGATATCTTATTGGTTACCCAAGTTATTGAATATGTTAGTGTTACAAAGATATTATGTTGATCAATTATATGTATTCATGCAGGTTTTTCATGTTTTCTTTCCCATTTGATGTCTTATGTGTAATATATATTTTGGATTGTGTAGGTTTGAAATTATCCTTGCGTGTGTCTAAAATCCTTCATTTGATGTTTCTATGATTGTAGGTGACATTTAAAAATGTCCCTTGTATGTCTCCCCTTGGTATTCTATTGTGTGTTGTGTGTGCTTTGCGTGTACTCTTTGTTTATGTGTGTCATGGCCATAACACTTGTTTACTAAGCTTGATTAGTTTTTGATGTCATGATAGATATCATACATCTTACCATATTTATGATACCACGATGTATATCATGAATCCCTCTCTAAATAGTACTAAGTAGTTTTTAGTACTCAATTTTGGTCACTTATCTGCATGCATTATTTATATATATCTTTACAATGTCACTATGTATGTTTGTTTCTACATGCATCTCACATTACTATTTTTTTAAATTTATATATATGTTGATGCAATGACCCTCTATGTTATCATTAACACTCATATCAATATTATTTCATAAAATATCTCGCATAACATTTTCTTTTGAGTTAAGTTATTATGTAGGCTCAACAACTCACCTCAAAAGAGGGGGCATATACAATGGATTATCTTAACTACTAAGCTCCTAAAATACAGTACATAGACATAATTTTTTAGTTATTACATAATTTGTCAACTTCCATACCTAGAAACACCAAGAAAGAAATTTTTGATAGGAGTACATTTTCACAAGGGCACAACTAGGACTTGTTGAAAATAGTATGTTTTTTGTCCCAATAGGAAAAAAAATCATTTAAAAAAATTATCAAAATCAAAGGTAGTATAGGATAGTTATAAATAGGTATAAGTAATTAGTTTATATATAAATATTTATGTTTGTCTCAAGATTTATCAGTTTAGGGGCAACAATGGAGGCATGTGTTTCAAGTTAGCACATAAGTTTTTCTTATAATTTTAATTTATATTACTTAGTCTCATAATTCATATACACCTAGATATCATATTGGGGGCATTTGCATGGCATACAACTACCTTCTTACTTATATATTCGTTAGTTTTGGAATTATCCACATTGTATACACAAAACCCAAATCATATTATCTTTTAGCACCAATTTTGCACCATTTTTATGTAATTTTTACACCATAAATGAGCCTTATGCCATCTATAACATTTGGTTGACCTTTTGAACAATTTTTTCACCATAACTAGTTATTGGAATTCATATGCCATGATGGAGTCAAGCACACCTAGATTTATTAAGTAGACTCTCCCTATTAATGAGGATTGGGGCATGCATAATCCAACTCAAGATTTTCAAAAAAATGAAATATCCAGGGGTCCCACCCTCTAAAGTCACCAGGTTAGCACAAAAAACACAATAGTTCACATAACCAATTATTTATATTCATTCCTTATTATTATATATAAGTCTATTTTATTTACTTCTTGATTTCATCTCAAGTAAGGATTGATTTTAAACCTTTCTCATTGTAGATTCATGCCAAACATAGTTTAGCATTATGTGATACATTCAAGATTACACATAGGTGAGTTAGGTATGCATTTTTAATTTTAGTCTATTAATTTTTTCTTACTACATTAATAGAATAAAAGTGGGGAAAATGTAGCCACATTAATTTAAATTTAAGTTGAAATAGTGTACTTGTGACCATATTTTTTACACACTTAGCTCATGCCTTATTTTTTGGCCTTTTAACCACTCTCCTCCATTTTCCATGTAGATGACCCACTCGTAAATGCAAACTAATGATCTCATACTATTTTTATTGCTGATGAAAAATAATTTAGGCTTATCCACATATTGTTCCATGCTTCTATATCAATTATAGGATACCAACATAAGCTCAAATTTGCAAGTCCCTTCCTCTCATCAAACAATGTCTATTTTCTTAAATTTAAACTCATGAAATAAGTTATCTTGCAAGTTCAGCAAGCTCCATCCAAAAGATTACCAAAATATCATTATATAGCCACATTTCAAACCATTTTGCAGAAAGGAGGCTTTCATAAAGAAAAACATCATAATTATAATTGCACATTGAGAGAAAATTTTGTATTTCTCTCAGTTTTGAACACATACATGTGTAGTGGCCTTGATATCTAGTTTAAATACACTTTCAATATCACAATTCATGGTTGAAGCACTTAATCACCCTTGTATTACACCAATATTTATCAAAATTTTCAAGTATTTCACACACCACTGTAACATGGGAGAAGTGAAAGGATTTTTATACCTCTTCAGAGTATTATTATGTAGGAAAATCTAAACATAGGAGATGTTGAGGTCAATCACAAATTATAACACTAACCCATTTTTACATAGTGATTGTATTTTTTCTTGTTCTATTGAACTAGGATTAAAAGTGAAGGATAAGATACATAATACTTTTCATGATGGATCAAAGGCTATTGTGTTATCAAAAGAACACACAGGTGAAGGTGAACTTGTCACAAAAATATCAAAATTTCATCACCTACAAGGCACCGGTGCTCCCTAATAATAATAGTGCCCTACGCCCATATCCAAATTTAGTGTTCTTGCCGAGAGATCTTGAAAAACCATGTTTTGGATCCATAGAGAGTAAACACAGCTCCCTACTCAATTTAAATCTTAGATATAAACCTAATTGCATTTTTATAACTAATTTATATTTACTTAATACAATTCCACTTTTATGATATTTTAAAATTTAGCAAGTTCTAAATTAGTGTGTTTCATTTATTGCATATATGTAGCATTCTAATTCTAAAAGTAGTTTATCACAATTAGGTAATGAGTTTCCTATTTTGCAAAAATTTGATAAAATAATATGCACCAATAATAGGTGGATTATGCAAGTAAATATTTCTAATATATATATTTTTTATCATGCATGAAATATTTATTAAATTTATGGTTCCATGTGCTCCTCAACAATATGGTGTTTTTGAGTGGAGAAATATAACCTTGAAGATGATGAGTAATTTTACGATTTAGTCTAAGGACATGGATTATAGTTTCTAGGCTAAACTAGTCAATTGTGAAAATTATATCAAGAATACATACACCAAAAGGTTGTGTGATAAAAACATCATAAATAAGTTGGTCAAGTATTAAGTCTAATGTACTTTTATTTCATTTGTTTAGATCTAAGGCATCGGATTTTTTCCTTGATGACAAGTGCAAGTATATGGAGAAGATCAAATAAAAGATCATATTTATTGGCTATTGTGTGGATGTTAAGGCTTATTTCCTCTTTGACTTTGTCACTCATGATATTCTATTTTGAAACTATGTCATGTTTGATGAGAGTTTCATTATACTAGACTTGACATCTCCTCATCCTCCATAATTTACTCCTCCTTAATCTAACCATGAGGATTGAATTTCCTATGCTGTTGATTCCATTGATGTTACTCCTACACCTCCACATTTTCCTTTTGATTCATAATAAACACCCAATTGGGCACAAGCTATTAAAAAAAATGTTGGTTCTTTGGTTGGTGATACTTATGAACCTTGATGCACTAATCATAATCACTCTCATCCTTCTTTTGTTGATATGATGAGCCATGCTATTTTAGATGATCCAATATTATTATTTGAGGTGACAAGAAAACCAAAGTGTGATAATATTATTTAAGATCAATATTATTCACTAATTAATAATAATACCTTAGACTTAATTTTTTTCCTAAATGAAGAAAAATTATACATTGTAAATAAGTATATAATACCAAATATGCAGTAAATGGTTATATTGATTTAAGTATAAGACATGAATGGTATCAAATGGATTATCATAATTTGGAGGAGTTACCCCTATTTCTATGATGGATTATGTTCATCTTGTGTTTTATACATGTATGTGTGTGTGTGTGTGTGTGTGTGTGTGTGTGTGTGTGTGTGTGTGTGTGTGTGTGTGTGTGTGTGTGCGCGCGCGCGCACGTGCATGCGTGCGTGTATTATATATAATATATACACACACATAGATATGTGTGTCTATGTATATGTATGTATGTGCGTATGTTCATACATACATACATACATAGATGTGTGTGTGTGTGTGTGTGTGTGTGTGTGTGTGTGTGTGTGTGTGTGTGTGTGTGGAACATCCTAAAGGATTTATTTAGGACTATTCTTGTTAAGCTCTGATACCAATATGACCACCATACACTCAAACATATATTAAATAGACTTGGTGGCACATGATCTTATATAAAATTTGACAAACATATTCAAAACCTAAGAGAAAGATTTTGATTTATAGGATCTCAAAAGGGAAAGAAAATAGCATATGCTTTCAGACACACTAGACACAGACTTGGATATCAAGCAAAAAATGTTTTTTAACATGAAGAGACTCTTCTATTTATAGATGGAAAAGAAGAGATCAATGATCAACAACAAGATGTGAGATCAATAGACAAAATAAAAATTTACAAAAGTAGTGGGAATATGGGTCCACTATTCACCACTAAACAAAAATTCTATCAACATGGCTGAAAACATACCAACTTTAGATAGTGGTGAGGTCCACAAAAATTAAAAGAGGGATAATATGCCCATGTTCATGCCTATGGACAAACCCATCTAAAAATTCATATTCTTCTAGTGGAGAATAATGATTATCTTCATCATCAAAATAATTATTCTCATCAACTCCATTGTTAGCATCAAGAAAAAGAGGTGAAGGTACTCGAACAATGTGCCCTGGAGGTGTCAGTGGAAAGACTGCTTGATGTGAAATAGTAAGCCATTTCCATAAGGTAGTAATTGGTTGAACAGGAAACAAACTAACATGTAAATTGACCTGATGATTTTTAACATAAAATAATTCAAATGTAACTCTAAAAGGTGTCACGAGAGGAATAAAAATGTTTTGTACTTGATTAGGAGATATGTGTACATCAAGATTATCAAAAGCTTTTAGGGGTAAAACATCAAGAAATTCTCTGAGATAATTAGGGATTTCTACAGATAACCAACAAATTTCAATAGAAAAAGTGTAATTAGGTTAGAAATTAGACCACTGAATCAAGAATTCAAATCGATGTCTAGAAAAAAAATTCTCAAATCGATTATTAATGCTAGTGAGCCCATGATTATCTGATTCTTTATACAACATTATGACATATGCCCATATTTTACCATATGGTTCTTGATATTGAGATTTCCATCCAAGATGAGTATTATTCAAATCAAATGAAGAATCATATGATCTTTTGATTAAAGTGTTAAGTTCATGATTTAGTTAATTTTCCATAGATGGCATGGATCTCCACATATGCTCATGAAATTCTTATTTGATTTATGTAATTTTAACTGTCATGATGGCTTAATATTCTAGATTTGATTTTCTAGAATCAAAATATGCAAGATAATTATTTTTTCTAGCTATATGTTCTACTGTGAAATCAAAATATGCTAGAAACATATCCCACTTGGTTAACCTACTAGCAACACTTTTTAAGATTATTAGAAGAATTTAAGATACTCATAAAATTATTCAAATCGGATCTAATCATTTTTTTTCCAGATCTAATGAAAAACATAAAATATTGAATAACTTTTATTGCAGCTAATATTTCTTTATGAGTGGAGTGATAATTCTTTTGTGCCTACTTAAAACTTCCAAATGTAAATCTACAAGGTTTTTCTATTCCATCATTCATTTTCTCTTTGAGCACTGCACTCCAAAAGTTTTTATAAGCATCTATTTCTATGATTTTAAAACCATTTCCAGGTAATGATAAAGGAGGTAAATTTTGACAATTTTGCTTAATCCTTTGCACAATTCTAGTCATTTCATCAAACCATGTAGGAGGTTTTTTAGATAATATTTTTTTCAGTAATAATCTATCTAGAGCAATAATATAGTAAATACAACTATATAATTAACACAACCAAGGAACTTTTGAAGCATATTCTTATCTTTGAGAATATCAAGAAAATTCTTTATATTTTTTAAAATATGATCTTTAATAACAACTTCATCAGACTTGATTGGCACATCTAGGAATTCAATTTCATCCTTGAATACATGCATCTTTTCAGAAAGTAATAAGCCATTCTCATAGACAACCTGATAGAAATTCTCAAGGTGACTTATGTGATCCTTGGGATATTTAGAAAATACTAAGATGTCATCAATATACAAAATTATGAATACTGAATAAGGGGCAAGACTTGTATTCATCATTTCTTGAAATATGCTAGAAGTTTTTAACCCAAAAGGAATAACATTCCATTCAAAATGATCAAAAGGAGTAACAAAATTTGTTTTCTATCCATCCATTTATGTTATTTGAATTTACCAAAAACTAGATTTCAGTTCAAATTTGCTATAAACTTTACTTCCACTAATCCTCTGTAAGATTTCATCTTTTGATGGAATAGGGTGTTGAACTAGAATAACATATTTATTTAAAGGTACATATTTCACAACTAATATTTTATTGCCTATAAATTATTTAGATCTTTTATTCACATAATAGGCTTCATAAACCCAAGGAATATTAGAATCTCTAATTAATCCTTGTTATTTAAGCTAGATAATTTATTTAAAACATTCTTCTTTGAGACTGGGAGACATATCAAAATGATGTGCCTTACACTTTGGTTCAACTTCCTTTCCATTCTTATCTTTAATCATTTTCAATTCTATTGTGCATTCTTGAGTCTTTCTAGACTGAAAAGTTAAAGTATTTTTATAACAACAATCCTTTTTGTATCTTTTCTATAATAGGATCAATACTAGCATTGCATAGATTTATTTTCTACTATATTCATTTGGTATTTATAGGCTTTTTTGGCTTTTTTATTAAAGATATTCTACATTCATATTTAGATTTATAATATAGATAATACTTGTTAGCCAAAATTATTTCATAAAGTTGAATTGTCATAGGATAAAAACTTGACAAATTATCTGAACCTATCATCATATCATAGGATGGCATTTAAATTTGAACAACTTAGAAATGGTAAATATAATCACTAAATTGTACTAGAATCATTGCACATAATTCTAAAATAATTGTTTTAGTATTGAATGTTAACTTATGAAAATTAGGTTGCCACATAGTAAAATAAATAACATGAAATTTGGTTAAAGAAATATCTGCACCAGTATCTGATAGAACATCCAAACCATAAAGTTTAAAACCTTCCCACTTAATCTATATTTCACAAGCAGGGTTATTTTTGAAATGAGCTAATATCTAATGCATTTGAGATATTTACATTTGAGAGGTTTTCCCCTCCTCAAAATGAGATTCTATCTCCTTAGTGGCATTAACAAGTTCTTGATCAAATAATTGTTCATCTTCATCAGCTAAGGCTTCCTCCTTAAGAAGAATTTATAATTCAATCTTGATGTTGGCTAAGAATATCTGAAGCTGATGTATTCTTTTCTTACACAAAACTGATTGGGCATAAGCATCAGGCTGGTATGCTTATTCTATTTGAGAGGGAAGAGGAATTTTAGAAAAAAATGCTTGAGCAAACTTTTTATGTGTTTTTAATGTAAAAATTACTGTCTTTTTTCATTTTCAAGTTACATAGTGTATTTCTATTCTAATGTATAAATTTATTGTTGAAGAGACATTCTGGTAGAAATCATATATACTAGAGTTTGGGAAAATTTGTCTCTAAGATATGCAATTTGCTGATATAAAGTAAGTGCACCAAGAAATGGAGTAGAAATCATGTGAATTTCAAAACCAATTTTTGAATCATAATATGAGAATTTTGATTCTGATTCACTATTGAAAAAATTCATATTCACTTGATTTTTTGATTCTTCTTCTTCTGAATCCCAAACAATATCAGACTCATAAATCACTTCTTTATCTAAAATTAAAATATATTCATATTCATTGAGATCATGAATAGCTAAGAAATTCACTTTCTTAGATTCCTTTCTTTTGTTAGGACATTTATTAGCATAGTGATTTGCACATAAAACAATTAACAAGTTTCTTTTGACAACCATGTTTTATTTTCCTAAAAATCCTTTTAGGAATAAATTTCTTATTTCTATATTTATATCTAGGTTTCTATTATTTTTCTGACTGGACATATATTTATGGAGTACATTTACATGAATAATATTTTTTCTTTCTTTCATACTGTATATATTTATATGCATCCATACAACCAAACTATCATCCAATTCATTACATAACTTAGCACCAATTTGCTTAAGAAACTTAAGAGTTTTCTTATGCTTTTTCCTATCAACACACAATTGGGCATTAACAACTTTAGTATTTCTATTTATCCTTCCAAAGTACATTATATCTAATTGATCACCCATTACAAATTTATACTTATTGGCAAAGTATTCAAGAAAAGACTCGATGTATCTAAGCTTATATGCAGAATTGAAAATTTCACCATTATAATAAAATAGATTTTCCATATAGCACATATATTCATCCAATCTACTCATGTCACATAATAGTGCTTTCATAAACTTGGATTTGTTAGATTATTTTTCATTGTCTATAGTACCAACAAATTTTGAAAGTAATGAACTTCACAAAGTTCCAACTCGCTAATCATGTGCATAAATAACATTATGATAGTCTTTACTAGTAACATCCCACCATTCTTTAATATTCCCTATGAAACCATTAGAAATCTATTGGGTAACTAACATTGGATCCTTTCTTAGTCCATATATCTGATTTTCAACTCATGCTAACATAACATGAATTATTTATTTTATTTTTTTAAGAGGCTCAGAATTTGGGAATCCAAAAGAGGTATATAAGTTGAGCTAGCTTATGGATTCATAAAATGTGAATCTGCGTCTTAGGTTTGTATCTTTGCCATACCTACCTAGAATACCTTATCCAAAGATCTTTCCATATCAGGCAAGCTCTTGGATTTTGTCCTTTTGAATGATTCTCTTTGGAGATTAATCACATCTTGTGATGTCTCATTACTTTTGGTATAATCTTCATTGTGGAAAATCACAATAGGCTCTTGATTAGATTCATGCTACTTAGTATGTTATTCAGATCCCTTTAGAGTTTCCAAAATTTTAGGGATGACATAGATTTTAGGATCTTAATTTAGAATTTATCTTACTAGATTGTTAGATTTTTTAGATAACTGGCTTATACTTTGTTGGATTTGATTAATCTTAGAAGTTTGTTTAATTAATCCATTGCCAATATTACTTACTTGAGTACTTATCTGACTCTATTATTTAATTATGGCTTTACTTTGGGAGTCAAGAATACTAATATTTTGTATTGTTTGAGCGTAATGATTTGTGATTGAGCTATGAAGAGGGCCAATAGCTTGAATAATTTATACCTTTTGATACAAGTCTATGCTCTTCATCAATTTTGAAACTTGAGATAGATTGTCTTGTATTTCAAAGACTTTATTGTTCAGACATTTAGTTGGCATGTTGTTCCAATTCATCAATTTAACCTTAGAGGACTGATCAAGACTCTTATTAGTAGATCTCAAATAATACATTAGAGCTCTATAATTCCCTTCAAAAGAGTACTGACTGAAATCAAAATTTTTAGGGAATCCTTTTTTTGTATAGGATTCATCTCCTAAAGGAGTTTTACAAACATGACCTTGATCTTCTTCCTTATCTTTTCCAAAAGTTCCTTCCATCTGGATTACTTTTGATTTTTCCAAAAGCCTTTTTTTATTTTCAAGTAATTTTTCAATAGAAAAACCTTTTTTGATAATATGGATGCTAGAAGGATTTAGATGATTGATTATCTTCTGAAAATCAGTACAAAAGTATGAATCAATCTAAGGATCATGTATCTTCCTGAGATGGAGACATTGCCTACTAGTAAATGGTAGACTCTATAAATGACGTTTTAGGCTAGAGGCTTGGAAATCAAACCTAATGATGGATTTATTAGGCAAATATTTAACTAAGGTGGCATAGGATAAGGTCTTGGTTTTTAAATAAAGTCTATATCAATTATCCATTTCTTAGGGACCTTTAGATCATACCAGGAAATAGTTTTTGATGGAACAATTTGATTGTGCTCATTTGCTCTGCACACCATGTTTTTGACATCAATGAGACCATGTTTAATAATATGATGAAAGGTATTTATTAGATTATACATGAATTGATACTAAATATCAAGCAAACATCATCCTTCAATCATTTCTAATCCATGGGTTACAGTAAACCCATATAATAAATTATTCTTAAGCTATTCCTACAAACCCATGGATTAGAAATGATGTGTGTGTGTGGAACGTCCTAAAGGATTTATGTTGGACTATTCACTTATATATAGGCTCTATCATTATCTCTATAGTTTCAAACAATCTACTTGATCTTGGTATGATAAGATGAATAATTTTCTAATCAGTTTTGGTTTCACCTTTTTCCCCTTGAACCTTGATGTCTACATCTAGAAGAAATGGGATAATATTCTTATATTGTTAATGATATCATTCTCAAAAGAAGTGTAGACCCCACAATACATGATGTAAAGAAAAAATTGATGGAGCAATTTGACATGATTGATTTAGGTCGCATGCACTAATGTTATGGCCTTCAAATTCATCAGTATTCTAAGGGGATATCCATTTTTAGCATAAGTATGATTTGTTATTTTATTCATATATTCAAAATGGTTAATTACAAGTCTACACCACATCCATTTCAATCAAGTGTTATTTTTTATACTAAATGCAAAACTCATATGATTGATCCCACCTTGTATTGATAGTTGGTGGGTAGTCTTCTATAACCAACTCACACCCACCCTAATATATATATTTTTACTATTCCTATCTCTTAATTATCCTTTTGGGACTCATGAGAGCCATTGGCAAGAAACCAAGCATATTTTTTACTACATTTAGTAACCAAAAACTTTGGGATTCAGTATACACCATAAGGAACTTCAGATATTACAAGATACACATACTTAGATTGGGTATTTGGTGTTGCTATTTGAAAATACACCTACACATTTTTATACAACCATGGTTTTGATCTATATGGATTGGCTTATAAAAAAAATATCTATTTCAATGTCATCCACTAAGCTGAATAATTAGGTGTTATAACATCTAGTTTTTTTTGAAAAAGATTTGAACAAAATATATTAAACACCAGAATTAACAAGAGAGAGTGACAAGTAGACGCTGGTAAATTACAAAGTAGTAGAAGGAAGATGCCAAGAGAAACATGACTCCCAATATTGATCCAAACATTATATTTCAAGACTAACTAATGTTTCAATTTTCTCATCAACCAATCGAATCCTCTCTTCACTGTCAATCATACCACTATGCCACTAGACTCCTAGATTTCTTTCAGAACCAATCTTAGCTAAGAAATCAGCCACTTTATCTAGATCTCTTCTGACATAGATTGGGATTACATCTTCTAAGTCATTCCATAGTTTCTTAATTTGAGAAACTAAAATCCTTAGATTCTAAGACTCCAGAGAAAAGTTTATCATACAATCTAAAACTCCTACCAAAATTGAGAGTCAGATTCTATGATTATCTTCTTGTGGCCTTGGCTCACAACCCAAAAAGAGGTAACTTTTATGGCTAAATATTTAGCTTCATTGTTTGTAGTTTTGCCAATCCCCTAAAATTTCCAAAAGAGTACCATCCCATCCTAGTTTCTATCAACAATTCTAGTTCCACCTCTACTTGGATTATCTTTGGCACCTCCGTTAGTGTTGATTTTTATCCAACTGTCTAGAGGTGGTTTTTATATTTTAGTGACCTACTCTCTTTACATGTTGGTTTCCTCCTCATTCTCCCTTATATTAATTTGGGTGTTTATTTTAGTGTAATCCATAACCATTTTTGTGACTTTGCTCCAAATGACCTACCCAACCATGTCCACAACAGAGAAACTTTCATAAAAAATCTTGCCATTTCATTCTAACCATATTTGCCACCAAATAAAATTTAATCCCAGTTGCCATCCGAGTTGGAGAGCTGCATCTTTAAATTTTTTCCTCTTCCATTTTTCCTAAATGTTTTTATGATTCAAATCACCGTTATTTCTAATTTTGAAAGCTAAAAACCATCTCTTCCAAATTTGTCGAGTAAAAGAGCATTCAAATATCAAATGGTCAGTTGTTTCTTATTTTTTTTAACAAAGAACACATTGGGAAGGCCCAATGACACCTCTTCATCAATGGTTTTCATAAGTGAGAATCCTATTATGCATGAACAATCATGAAAAAGAATTCCCCTTTGACCAACCTTTAGGCTGCCAAATCTTTCTCCAATCATTCACTTGACAAGCATTCTAAAGAGGTTCAAGAATTAACTTATTGTAGCCTAATTTAAGTGTATATATCATAAGGCTACCATGTACCCAAGCTAGTTTGTCCTCCTCTTCTCTACTTGTGAGGAAGTGTTCAACCAAAATTTTATTAATAATTGAAGAGATATCTAGGGGGATTGGGATTGGCCATTCATTCAATTTCTTGAATTGCTTAAATCTATAATTATGAAACTAAAAGTTATTGAAATAACTTTCAAGTTTGATCCAAAATCTAGTTTCCATTGTAATTTTTACATTTTGAAGTTATACAAATTGAATAGCAATGGGCAGATTCTAATTCTAGAAACTAGTCCAAAAACATGCCTTGTCTCCTCCCCCACCTTTCCAAAAAATACTTTTTTTAACCACTTGGGCACCAATACTTAGAGCCTTGCCATTACCAATCAAGGGAAGGCAACACTTCATTCATATTTTCTAGACCCAAGTATTTACTTGTCAGAATTCTACTCAAAAGTGACTAGGGTTGAGATATCCATCTCCAATAAAGTTTTCCAGCCAAATCTTTGTTATTCAATTCTAATTTTTTAATGCTTAGCCCTCATTTTAGCTTGGGTTGAGTTACTTTATCCCAAATAACAAGAGCCCACTTTATCTCTTCTTTTACTCCATTCCATAGAAATTTCCTTGCCATTTTATCAAGATCCTTCCAAATGGTTTACAGAGCATCAAGGATGGAGAATTTGTAGATTGGCATTCCCTGAACCACAGATTTCAAAAAAGTAAGATGACCTCCATAGCTTAAGTATTTGTGGGACCAATTATTAATTTTTTTATGAATTTGTTCTAGAAGACTCCTCCAAACAGTTATTTATTTTAATTTTTTTGAAGCGCAAAGAGACTCCCAAATACACTATTGGTAAGGAGGTATTTGTGAATCCCAAAATGTCTAGAATTCTATTTTGAAGCCTTTGGTCAATATTAAAGAAAACCACTTTAGACTTATAAGCATTTATAATCTAATTAGAATCATTGAGATAGGTGGTAAGAATATCTCTTATGTTTCTAGATTTTATGCAAGAGGTGGTCCCAACTAACCTAGTGTCATCCACAAATTGGAGGTGTGATAGAACTTCATCACCAAATTTGATGCTATAAAACAATAATTATTGTCTTCACTTCACAAAGAGTCTACCCAAACCTTCAGAAAAAATAAGAAAGAAGGTAAGGGGAACAAGGATCCCCTTGATAGAGACCACGAGAGACACCAAAAGGTTATAAATGAAGACAATTAATTAAAATAGAGTATGTCAGAGAGCAAACACAAATCATGACCCATTTAATTAATTCTTGAGAGATTCCAAAGGTTGCTAGCTGTCAGGATGCGAAACACCGGAAGCATACAATTGATTACCAAATACCAAGCAACTTAATATGCGGAAATAAACCAGATTCACCAAGTAACTAGAATTCAAAATAACACAGCATATGAGAGACAATACACAACTTGTATTAACACTTTATACAGAAAAGAATACAATAAAGAAGATGCCACTTCTTCTCCACCACCTTACAGAGGTTTCCCACACCTCAAGTGAACAGTAATTCTTCTCCCCAAAGCTCTCCCTCTCACAGGTCCCAACACCCAACTCAAATACAGAGTTGGTGTTCACCTCCCGTGCTCCATGCACACCACAAGTGCTCCACGCACTCCACAAGCACTCCACGTGCTCCACAAGTACTCAAGATACTTCAAGTAGATCTCCCATGAATCTGCAACAACCTGCAATTCAACAGACCATACTTATGGAAGGAACTCCCTTGCCTTCCTCTCTTGCTCTATCCGAGTACACACCTGTACTCCAAGTAGATCCTACTTGATACTGCTCCCTATTGTGTTGCTGTCTATATGACCTTGCACACCTGCAAATCAAACAACAGTTCTGCTCACCTGTGAACCTCGACCTTGCACACACATACACCTACAGATCAACGATCTTACTTACCATGTAGATCTCCTATATAGGCCATGCAACTGTGACCAAGATCCTACACTCCTGAAGAACCCAGCTGGCTCTCCAATCCAGCACCAACACACCTGGTACTGAGACACTAGGAGGAACGCACCATTGCTCTACCTCACACACAGAAGGAGCTTATAATTATGCTCTCTTACTCCCTAGCACACTTTTCCAATACAACCATGAGTCTATTATATAGATCTCATCCAAACAATAATTAGACATCTAATTACAATAATTAGATCCGCAGCTCTTAGTCTAAAAATAGATCTTTTCATGCAAACACTTGGTTCGTTAGCTAACTGCCCGTAACAAGCGCAGTCCGAACCACACAGGCGACCGACGTCGGTCCCTATCTGCCTGGAGGTGACCGACGTCGGTCGATATATGACCGACGTCGGTTGCTTCTCAATGCTATCCTGCCGACGTCGGCTGATCAGACCGACCCCAACTTCTCTGCAACTCAGCAACCTTCAGCAACCTCCTCTCCTGTTTGCATCAGTGAAGCTTTTAGCTCCACAATCCTA
This sequence comes from Torreya grandis, assembly GCA_037957365.1. Lineage (NCBI taxonomy): Eukaryota > Viridiplantae > Streptophyta > Pinopsida > Cupressales > Taxaceae > Torreya > Torreya grandis. The sequence continues at coordinate 9,355 of JARHVA010007506.1, read as the reverse complement.
ACAATCTCCCACTTGGAGATAAATAGCTGCACTGTACCTGTACCTGTACTCTGTCTAATCTATTTCCTGGTTTGTATCCCTCTTCAAGCTCCCACTTGAAGACAACCCACCACACATCCCATGGTGTACCACCTGTCATTCGAGTACCCTGCCACATCCAAACCTACAACACCTGTAGTGAAGTCCTGACCCTGCATAGCAACACCTGTTGCCGATCCCTCTCAGAAAACCTGAGAACTCACTTCCCCGAATTGGCTCCTAACTCTGACAGCTCCCACTGCATGGGAATACTCAGGTCTATACCAGACCTCATGTGATTTTGGACACTGTACCTATCCAGCCTTTAGTGTGCTCCGGCTCTACATCCCGAACCTCGCCAACACCTAATTCACATCAGCTCCCACTGGAGACAAAATCAACCTGTGATCTCCATGCCTCCCATGTCAAAGAATTTCGCTGCTCCAAACTCCTCCTGACATGCCACTGAACTAATCTTACCCTTAGCTCAGCAAAAACCTATATGTACTAACCTGCTATAGCAAAACATACCATCCACATACAGTAACAGAATGATGTCATGACAATCATCCTCCTGGTAAGTCAAACCATAGTAGTTACCCTGACATCAACTGAAGCCATGCTTCGTCCTCCCCCTGTCAAACCTGGTACCACTGTCCTGCAGCTCCTCAAGACCATATACCTGGTCTTCCGTCTCACGTATCCGTTCTCTCTATTCTTCTACTAAGGCATCCATTCGTCTCTGTGCTTTCTTCCAACTGGCAACCCTACCAAGACACACCTGTTTGGTTCACCTCCAAGGAATCACATCCTCATCCATGCCAAGCTCACACCTGTTTCCTGGATCCTTCCTGCTCTACAATCAGCAACATGTATAAAGAAGAGGAACACAAATTTGAGGGCCTACTTACGCCTTCAGTCCTCCGTATGGGTGTTTGAGACTCCTTGATAGCATGCTGTCCACCCAAAATTCGTTACAGTGACCGACCTTGGTCACTCCACAGTCTGCATCCGACCGACATCGGTTCCAAGCGTCTGTCGCTGACTACCGACCCTGCGGTGTCCCTGCTGCCGACGTCGGTCCTCCTGACCGATATCGGTCTTACATACTGCCGACGTCGGTCCCATGACCGACGTCGGTCTTACTCTACCCGACATCACTGGCTTCGGTCTGCACATGACCGACATCGGCACCTATCTGTTCGACGCTGGTTCCTCTTGACCGACATCAGTGTCTGTGTTCGCCTATGAGTGATGAATTTTTACCCGCGAGCTCCTTTGGATCAAAACACATGTCCAAACTGCTCTGCTCAGATGTATCTAGCCTCATCCACTAAACTCTATCCGCCATCTCCTCCAAGAACACCAAGGCTTTCTAGTTCTTAAGCCTGTCAAATATATCTGTCTTCCGCTTAAGAACATGCATCTCCTTCCTGCTCATGTGACCAAGCCTACGAAGCCACGTCTCCACAATAGAAGAAGAATCAGTAATATAAACAAGTAGATAAAGAATACCTATTTTCTTACCACCAGCTAATTCAAGTGCTACCGCTGTGAGAGTTCTTGTGCATCTCTCATCACCCAATCTTTCTGAAAAAATTAGCCATATCTCCAAACCTGGGACCTGCATGACCTTCATCAACACCTGTGTGTTGGCCGCCTGCAATTTCAGCTTCACTTCCCCTTTGCCAATTCTTTGGCAAGGCTTACCAGCTCCTCTACCTGGGGCTGCATGGAAAGAGGCAACCGAATCTTTTGTCCAAGATTCAACTTTATCCAAGAAACCTGCAAACACATCCTGTGCAACAACACCTGCTACATCTGTATCTTCAGTTTCTTCATGCTGATCTGTTACCAACTAACAATGTTCTTTTACCTACTCTTTCTTTCCATCAGATCGTGAGTAACCGTCTGTGCTTTTCAACTCCTCCATTCTTAGCTTACTTTCATCTGCCATTGCTCTACTCCCACTCGATCAGAAACCCCTGAGAGTGACCTGTAACCAAACACAACCTTGCTTCCTGCAACCTTAGCTCTGATACCACCTGTCAGGATGCGAAACACCGGAAGCATACAATTGATTACCAAATACCAAGCAACTTAATATGCAGAAATGAACCAGATTCACCAAGTAACTAGAATTCAAAATAACACAGCATATGAGAGACAATACACAACTTGTATTAACACTTTATACAGAAAAGAATACAATAAAGAAGATGCCACTTCTTCTCCACCACCTTATAGAGGTTTCCCACACCTCAAGTGAACAGTAATTCTTCTCCCCAAAGCTCTCCCTCTCACAGGTCCCAACACCCAACTCAAATACAGAGTTGGTGTTCACCTCCCATGCTCCACGCACACCACAAGTGCTCCACGCACTCCACAAGCACTCCACGTGCTCCACAAGTACTCAAGGTACTTCAAGTAGATCTCCCATGAATCTGCAACAACCTGCAATTCAACAGACCATACTTATGGAAGGAACTCCCTTGCCTTTCTCTCTTGCTCTATCTGAGTACACACCTGTACTCCAAGTAGATTCTGCCTGATACTGCTCCCCTGTTGTGTTGCTGTCTATATGACCTTGCACACTTGCAAATCAAACAACGGTTCTGCTCACCTGTGAACCTCGACCTTGCACACACATACACCTGCAGATCAACGATCTTACTTACCATGTAGATCTCCTATATAGGCCATGCAACTGTGACCAAGATCCTACACTCCTGAAGAACCCAGCTGGCTCTCCAATCCAGCACCAACACACCTGGTACTGAGGCACTAGGAAGAACGCACCATTGCTCTACCTCACACACAGAAGGAGCTTATAATTATGCTCTCTTACTCCCTAGCACACTTTTCCAATACAACCATGAGCCTATTATATAGATCTCATCCAAACAATAATTAGACATCTAATTACAATAATTAGATCCGCAGCTCTTAGTCTAAAAATAGATCTTTTCATGCAAACACTTGGTTCGTTAGCTAACTGCCCGTAACAAGCGCAGTCCGAACCACACAGGCGATCGACGTCGGTCCCTGTCTGCCTGGAGGTGACCGACGTCGGCCGATATATGACCGACGTCGGTTGCTTCTCAATGCTATCCTACCGACGTCGGCTGATCAGACCGACCCCAACTTCTCTACAACTTAGCAACCTTCAGCAACCTCCTCTCCTATTTGCATCAGTGGAGCTTTTAGCTCCACAATCCTAACAATCTCCCACTTAGAGATAAACAGTTGCACTGTACCTGTACCTGTACTCTATCTAATTTGTTTCCTGGTTTGTATCCCTCTTCAAGCTCCCACTTGAAGACAACCCACCACACATCCCGTGGTGTACCACCTGTCATCTGAGTACCCTACCACATCCAAAACTACAACACCTGTAGTGAAGTCTTGACCCTGCATAGCAACACCTGCTGCCGATCCCTCTCAAAAAACCTGAGAACTCACTTCCCCGAATTGGCTCCTAACTCTGACAGCTCCCACTGCATGGGAATACTCAGGTCTATACCAGACCTCATGTGATTTCGGACACTGTACCTATCCAACCTTTAGTGTGCTCCGGCTCTACATCCCGAACCTTGCCAACACCTAATTCACATCAGCTCCGACTGGAGACAAAATCAACCTGTGATCTCCATGCCTCCCATGTCAAAGAATTTCGCTGCTCCAAACTCCTCCTGACATGCCACTGAACTAATCTTACCCTTAGCTCAGCAAAAACCTGTATGTACTAACCTGCTATAGCAAAACATACCGTCCACATACAGTAACAGAATGATGTCATGACCATCATCCTCCTGGTAAGTCAAACCATAGTAGTTACCCTGACATCAACTGAAGCCATGCTTCGTCCTCCCCCTGTCAAACCCGGTACCACTGTTCTGCAGCTCCTCAAGACCATATACCTGGTCTTCCGTCTCACGTATCCGTTCTCTCTATTCTTCTACTAAGGCATCCATTCGTCTCTGTGCTTTCTTCCAACTGGCAACCCTACCAAGACACACCTGTTTGGTTCACCTCCAAGGAATCACATCCTCATCCATGCCAAGCTCACACCTGTTTCCTGGATCCTTCCTGCTCTACAATCAGCAACATGTATAAAGAAGAGGAACACGAATTTGAGGGCCTACTTACGCCTTCAGTCCTCCGTATGGGTGTTTGAGACTCCTTGATAGCATGCTGTCCACCCAAAATTCATTACAGTGACCGACCTCGGTCACTCCATAGTCTGCATCCGACCGACATCGATTCCAAGCGTCTGTCCCTGACTACCGACCCTGCGGTGTCCCTGCTGCCGACGTCGGTCCTCCTGACCGACATCGGTCTTACATACTGCCGACATCGGTCCCATGACCGACGTCGGTCTTACTCTGCCCGACATCACTGGCTTCGGTCTGCACATGACCGACATCGGCACCTGTCTGTTCGACGCCGGTTCCTCCTGACCGACATCAGTGTTTGTGTTCGCCTGTGAGTGATGAATTTTTACCCGCGAGCTCCTTTGGATCAAAACACATGTCCAAACTGCTCTGCTCAGATGTATCCAGCCTCATCCACTGAACTCTGTCTGCCATCTCCTCCAAGAACACCAAGGCTTTCCAGTTCTTAAGCCTGTCAAATATATCTGTCTTCCCGCTTAAGAACATGCATCTCCTTCTTGCTCATGTGACCAAGCCTAGGAAGCCACGTCTCCGCAATAGAAGAAGAATCAGTAATATAAACAAGTAGATAAAGAATACCTGTTTTCTTACCACCAGCTAATTCAAGTGCTACCGCTGTGAGAGTTCTTGTGCATCTCTCATCACCCAATCTTTTTGAAGAAATTAGCCATATCTCCAAACCTGGGACCTGCATGACCTTCATCAACACCTGTGTGTTGGCCGCCTGTAATTTCAGCTTCACTTCCCCTTTGCCAATTCTTTGGCAAGGCTTACCAGCTCCTCTACCTGGGGCTGCATGGAAAGAGGCAACTGAATCTTTTGTCCAAGATTCAACTTTATCCAAGAAACCTGCAAACACATCCTGTGCAACAACACCTGCTACATCTGTATCTTCAGTTTCTTCATGCTGATCTGTTACCAACCAACAATGTTCTTTTACCTGCTCTTTCTTTCCATCAGACCGTGAGTAACCGTCTGTGCTTTTCAACTCCTCCATTCTTAGCTTACTTTCATCTGCCATTGCTCTACTCCCACTCGATCAGAAACCCCTGAGAGTGACCTGTAACCAAACACAACCCTGCTTCCTGCAACCTTAGCTCTGATACCACTTGTCAGGATGCAAAACACCGGAAGCATACAATTGATTACCAAATACCAAGTAACTTAATATGCGGAAATAAACCAGATTCACCAAGTAACTAGAATTCAGAATAACACAACATATGAGAGACAATACACAACTTGTATTAACACTTTATACAGAAAAGAATACAATAAAGAAGATGCCACTTCTTCTCCACCACCTTACAGAGGTTTCCCACACCTCAAGTGAACAGTAATTCTTCTCCCCAAAGCTCTCCCTCTCACAGGTCCCAACACCCAACTCAAATACAGAGTTGGTGTTCACCTCCCGTGCTCCACGCACACCACAAGTGCTCCACGCACTCCACAAGCACTCCACGTGCTCCACAAGTACTCAAGGTACTTCAAGTAGATCTCCCATGAATCTGCAACAACCTACAATTCAACAGACCATACTTATGGAAGGAACTCCCTTGCCTTCCTCTCTTGCTCTATCCGAGTACACACCTGTACTCCAAGTAGATCCTGCCTGATACTGCTCCTTGTTGTGTTGCTGTCTATATGACCTTGCACACTTGCAAATCAAACAACGGTTCTGCTCACCTGTGAACCTCAACCTTGCACACACATACACCTGCAGATCAATGATCTTACTTACCATGTAGATCTCCTATATAGGCCATGCAACTGTGACCAAGATCCTACACTCCTGAAGAACCCAGTTGGCTCTCCAATCCAGCACCAACACACCTGGTACTGAGGCACTAGGAGGAACGCACCATTGCTCTACCTCACACACAGAAGGAGCTTATAATTATGCTCTCTTACTCCTTAGCACACTTTTCCAATACAACCATGAGTCTATTATATAGATCTCATCCAAACAATAATTAGACATCTAATTACAATAATTAGATCCGCAGCTCTCAGTCTAAAAATAGATCTCTTCATGCAAACACTTGGTTCATTAGCTAACTGCCCGTAACAAGCGCATTCCGAACCACACAAGTGACCAACGTCGGTCCCTGTCTGCCTGGAGGTGACCGACGTCGGCCGATATATGACCGACGTCGGTTGCTTCTCAATGCTATCCTGCCGACGTCGACTGATCAGACCGACCCCAACTTCTCTGCAACTCAGCAACCTTCAGCAACCTCCTCTCCTGTTTGCATCAGTGAAGCTTTTAGCTCCACAATCCTAACACTAGCATTTTAGCCAAGAAGTTCCATTCAAATCTGTCATAAGTATTTGACAAATCCAAGTGTGATAAACATTCCTTTATTACTAGAAGTGTGCATTGAGTGAATTAATTCATGAGCAAGAATAACACCATCTAGAATCTGTCTACCCTCAACAAATCCTCCTTGTTTAGGGGAAATAATTTTTTTGAAGAGGTTTAATCTGCTCAAAAATCATAATAGTAATAATTTTCTAAATTACATTGCAGAGAGCTATCGGTCTATAATCACAAATAAAGAACCCTCTCCTTTTGGAATTAGGGCAATACGAGTGTGATTTAGAGATTTGAAATTTTTCTTATTTCCCAAGGATTCCTTTATAACATCCATGATATTTTCCTGTAGGACATCCCAAAAATCTAAAAAACTCCATTGGGAAACCATCAGGCCTAAGATTTTTACCAGTATTCATTCCAAAGACAACTTTCTTCACTTAGTTTAAAAGGACTTAGTTTTTAGCTTCAAAAAATATAGAAGGAATGGTTGAAAGAACTTCAAGCTAAGATACTTCATATTTCAAGCTGATATTCTTAAATAAAGTGCTAAAGTATTGCATGACATGAGAGTGAAAATAAAGAATAGTGTTAAAATAATGACCCACCTCATCTTGAAGTACTTCTAATTTATTCTTTTTCTTTATAGCACAAGTTTCTTGGTGACAAAATTTAGTATTCCTATCACCTTCAAGTAACCAAGATGTTTTTGATTGTTGTTTTCAATAGGTTTCCTCTTGGTTGTCAATATATTCCACTACTGAATGCAAGGCATCATCTTCTCCTTTTAGCTATTCAGTGATAGGACTATCTTTGAATTATTTTTGGATTTAATCCCATCTAGCTACTAAGGGGGCTCTTTAAGACTAAAAGTCTGAATGATTACAATGCTTCTAGTGTTTTAACTGATCCTTGATGAAATGAAGTTGCTTATGAAATTTAAACATAATAGTCCCATAAGGTGGGTAGCCTTCTTCCTACCACACTTGATTTTTTTGAAGGAGTTCTTCTTTTTATAGCCAAAAAGTTTCAAACTCGAATGGTTTGTGGAACTTGCCAATTTTTATTCCTCCTTTGAGAAGAATGGGTGAGTGGTTTGAGATGGGCCCTTCTAAAATATGGAGGACAAGATTCCATTTCAAAAAATCATCTTTAGAAACAAGAAATCTATATGGCTTAACTTTCCTATTATTGGGTTCACTTCTCTTATTGGTCCAAGTATACTTGATTCCTAGAGAATTAATATCAACAAGGTGAAGATCATGAACCTGAGCAATCACATATCAATCTCTAGGGTCAAGAATCGGTGTTACACCTTCTTGTTCTTTGGAGGATAGTTTGGCATTAAAATCACCAACAACTATCCAATCCAATTCCACTCTTGGTTATCTCATGCTATGAACTTCTATCCATTGATCAACTTGACCATCTAATGCTTGAGCACCATAGAAGTTTGTAATTAGAAGCTACTCTGCTGTCACAATATTCTCAAAGAGGGATGTCAAAACACCCTTTCCAGTGAAATGGTCTATTGCTAACCATTCTAAAGAGTTACAAAGAGTAACAATCCCTCTTGAAGCTCCATAGGTATCTAATACCATGTGCCCATCTCCTTTCCAAATTTTAATGACAATATTATTGATAAAATATAGAGACATCTTTGTCTCTTGAAGAAGTAGAAAGTTAGTTTTACTATTTCCCAACAACCTATGAATAACAGCTTGATGGGTTCTATTGTTCAAACCCCTAATGTTCCATGATAGTATAATCATTACTTACCTTATAATTAGGAATCCAGTGGCCACATTGAGACCTCAGTAATAATTTTCTCTCCTTGAGTTGCTATCAATTCCTTAGATGATTTTCTACCTACTCCTTGAGAGCTATTATTCTTTGACCTCTTCTCAACTTGGCTGATCCTTAACTGAGGTTTTTCTCTATTATTTTCTGCTATACTCATACTAATATCCTTTATGATAATTTTTTCTTTTTGATGGAGCACCATAGTACCTACCTTCTTTGATTGTAAAATGTTCTTGCTCTAGCATAGGAGATTTGAGAAGGGGCCTTCGGTTTGGGGAGAATTTTTTGTCATTTTTTCTTCCACATTTTCCATAATTTGTTCAACTTCTTGATCAATTAGTGTCTTAAAAATTCCATATCTATTGGAAAATTTGTGTTGGATTTGTTATTTTCCATCTTTTTTCTTTTTCTTCTTCTTTTTCTTTGGTTATTCAAAACCTTCCTATTGTGATTCAACATTCTGAGGAATACTATTCAATTCTTTATTATCTACTCACTTATCCTCCTTCAAGGGGTTAAGGGTCCTTAGAGGAGACTCCATTTTAGGGATTATAGAATTGGGGTAGAATGGGGATAAATGACCATGTTTATGACAAATCCAACATATAAAAGGCAAAGATTCAAAATCTAATTGCTAAATCCATTAGATATTACTTATAATAAGTTCAATTTATATCGGTAAGGGCTGACTCAGATCCATTTCCACACATAATCTGGCATAAATTACTAAATTTCCTTCTATTGTGTCTCTATAAACACCCAAAAATATTCTAATAGAGTTACTAAAGAGTTACAATATCATTTCAAACCAAAATTCCATGGGAATGGAAGAACATACATACAGATCCAGATTAGGATTGCAATTAATTCTATTTGTGGGTCAAATCCCACTCTCCAAGGTTGCACAAAAAGACTTGTTGGGCCATAATTTATTTACTTTGAATCAAAATCCTTAGCTCTATCTGCAAGGGAAGAGAAGATCATAATAAAATATCCATTAATAATAAACCAAAGAGAGAACTCACCGTAGGACTCCCAATTTTTA